>JANZYN010000117.1:0-29478 GCA_025583755.1 Cordyceps tenuipes
GACGACGACGACGACGACGACGACGACGACGACGACAAAAACAATGACCACAATGCCCGTCGCATGGGCCACTTGACACGCTCTGAAAGCTGCGTGAGGCCATCGCACGCGTACACGCTCTCTGGGTCCTTTCGCGATAGGGTCCTGCCTCTCGCTGACCCGACTACCATGACGCCTCACGCCGCGCCAACCTCCCGCACTTCCGGCGCCGCGATGGCACTCACCGACCTGCCCTACACCGTCTTCGCTGAGATCGCGTCGCACCTATCTCCCCGCGAGGCCATCGCAGCCCGGCGTGTGTCGCGGACCGTCCATGCCGCGCTGACCCGCGCCGAGCTGTGCATCAGCCTCCTCCTGCGGCACTTCCCCCGCGCACGCGAGAGCCGCGAACTGCGGACCATGCTGCAGCGGGGAGACGTCGCCCTGCTCGAGGCTGTTGGATGGGCGGACGCGCTGGCCGCGACGGCGCGACGCTACCACCAGCTCGGCGCCGCAACGCCCCGCTCCGTCCGTACCATCCGGGTCGCGCGCGAGGACGACAACGGCGGCCATCTGATGTGTGGCGTAAAGCCCTGGCACCGTGTCTTGCGCCTCGATGACAAGATGGCCGCTTTCCACCACCAGGACCCCGCGTGGGCGTGCGAGGCCACCGCCGGTCTGCTGGTCCACCCCGTGCAAGGCCGGCGCTATGTGCTGCGCGACGTGGACTCCGGCCGCACGTGGCCGGTGCCCTTCTCTACGGCGAACCGGCTGGTGCGCCGTGTACGGCTTGCACAAAAAGTCCTCATCTTTGAGTGGTGCGAGGAGCAACCGGTCGGCGAAGAGGACGGCGCACACAGGCATTTTGCCACAGCCTATGACGTGATAAGGACTAGACGACTAGATGGCCTCAGACTTGGACGAGAGGAGCATGATTTGTATACGCTCAGGCGGTACAGAAAGAGCAGCCCCGATGACATGGCCCAAGTAGACGAATGCACAATCACATTTCGCTGCGAATGGAAAATCCACAGCCTCGGAATTGGGCTGCTCGACCAGGACCGTTTCTTCTCTGCGCACAACAGCACGCACTACGCCGTTTACATCTGGCAACCTTCGCTCTCGCTGTGGGGCGAGGACGAGCCACTAGAGAGTCTCATTATCTGGGATATAGGCGCGTCGTCAGTCCCCTCGGCGTCCAAGCCGTCCTTCGATGGCCGCGAGCCGCGCATCGTCGCGCAGCTAAACACCGCACAGCTTGATTACTGGGGGATGCGGCAGCGAGGTGCGCCCATGCTGCGCTGCCTCGCGCTCGACGACTGTACTCGAGACTCGACGGCGGGCGCTGCCTGCGGCCACGTCTTCATCATTGAAGAGGAGCATCGGTGGTCCGCAGGCCCTCATAGCAGCCCAACACCCCCGCGTCTGCACCACGTCAAGGCTACTGGAATTCCACTCTCCGGGTCTGGTCCACGCTGGGTTGATGAGTGCGGCGGCGGGGCTCAATCGGACGCCGGAGGGATGCCCTTCTGCCGGCGGCACGCAGATGGTGCTGAGACGTGGGCCGGCCGCTGCCCATGCTGGCGTCACGACGACTTCCCGTATCTGACCGTCTGTGAGGTCCGCGACGTGGCAGCCGGCGTGCGCTTCAGTGCCCGCCATTGCTTCATGCTCGAGACTCTGTCCGTACACGTTAAGCCGCGCTTGCGCGTCCACGGTGTACCACGACCTGCACCCCATGCGCCGCGGCAGCTCTCGCCATCGACCAAGACGAGCAGCAGTCACGGTGACAGGAACGCGAAACGGACAACGGCTCGCGGAGGTGCAGGTGAGTACAAGTCTCGACGAGGCCGAGCCAGCGAGGCAGTTGGTCATGGTTGCGAAAACCCTGGCGCTGAGAGTGAGAGTGAGAGCGACTTTGAAGGGTCTGATGCAATAGCCCACGAGGTTCAATTCGGAGATGACGCCTGGCCGATGCTCCTCAATGTGGGATACATTTGTGGCGACGAGAGGTGGCTGATTGGAGAAGCCACTGACGGTTCTATAACCATTATGTATTTCTAAGGCGGCTAATAAGTGTCCGCTTTTCGTCTTGTCCACTTTTATCTTGACATGTTAGTACCTCGACATTCGATTTTCCTTTTCACCCGGATCATTCTTTTTCGGTGTACGGCGCCGCCAAGCCCCCCGTGGTTAGCCAATTCATAGATGACGCGACTTCTTGCGGCTCAATAGGCAATTTCGGTTCATGGCAGGGATATATAGATGCCGTTCTTAAAAGATGCAATATACAAGAATAGAGATGGTACTTTTGCTCATGACGTCGATGACTCGTCTGGCAGCTTGAGGAATCCACCATAATAGTCGTCAAGCCACCTGGCGGCGTTCGCACCAGATTCGTCGAGTCCAGCGTCCCAGCGCCCGATGGAACCAACATAGCCGTCTGGTCGGACGGTAATGATGGCGACTTCGCCTGGTGCCAGGCGTCCCAGCCACTTTTCTGTACAACGCACCCCGCGTGTATCCTGCTCTGGGACATTGTCTAGGTACAACGTCCAGCGGCTTTCCTGCAGAAGAAGGGGCAGGTCTGAAATCTCAAACGCCGACTTCGGCATGGTTGCTGGATAATGGTGTCAATGATGTCTCTTTGATACCGTCATCACGGATTACTCACTAATAAGCGCAAATGTGAACAGTTCGCTAGCCTTAACGTAGCGCTCGGGACGAGTGTACACGTCTTCAGGGACTGAGGATCTGGGTTGGCGAGCGTACGAACTCGTCGCTGCAGCAGACAATGCATTTACAAACGAGGTGCGGGACGATATGGAGTTGCAGAATGATTCCAGAAAGGTGGCGGATTGGAACACGTCCCACGCGAAGAGGTATATGCGAAATTGGCCCATCATGGGAATGTCAAGCTGGATGTCTACAGGGTTGGCGTCAATGTAACGAGTAACTTTTGCAGGTGGCAGAATGCTTCCTGGGCGTGCCGCTTCGGGGCATGGAAACGCTGCCTCATCGTGGATGATGGATGGCTGTGTGAGGATGCTGGGGCCATACTCGGCACCAATTCCGGAGATGAAACGGACATTAAACAAAAAGTTTTTGGCAAGTGCCACAGCGTCACCATTGGCAATTTGGTTGGCATGCTCATAGTCAAAGTTGACGAGATCAAGAGCGACCTTGCGGCGTTCCTCTTCGTAGCTGGCTATGAGCTCTGGACGTGCGAAGCCTCGAGCGGCGAGGTTCAGTTTCCATGCCAGATTCCAAGAGTCATGCATCGCCGTGTTCATGCCCTGTGCTGACTTGGGAGAATGCGTGTGGCTGGCGTCGCCTGCAAGGAAGACACTAGCCGATTCATCACTGAAACGACTTGCCAAACGCTGTCCAACTTGATAGCGACCAAACCATTCAATACAGCTCCAGTCGATATGAAAAGGCGCCATGATCTTGCGAGCTTGCTCCATCACAAATGATTGACCGAGGTCATCACCTCTAGCAAGGTCGGCAAGCGCTGTTGGCGTTTGGCACGTTTTGAGCTCAATGTAGAGACGGGTCATGTTGCGCTCGCGTGGGACAATCAGAATTGACCCATGCTCTTCTGAATAGACCAGAGTTTTGGACCAAATATCTGGAAAATCTGTGATAAGCTCGCCATCTAGCACACCCCAGATGGCAGGCTGTGAGACACCGACAGCTTCAACTCCGGGAATAGCTTTACGAACTCGGGAGTGTGCACCATCGCCTTTTTGCTTGTTAGTTACATAAAAAAAAGGGCAATGGGTGACTTACATCCAACAAGATACTCTGCTAGAAGTGGTTGGACATCATCGCTAGCAACGCCCTTATAATTGACCTGGAGAGTAGACTGGCCAATTTTGGTTGGCAGCTGCTCGTAAGATTCAAAGGAAACATTCCGAAGGACTTCTCTGCCGCGCAAGCGCATGTCGCCCATGAATAAATCCTCAACCATGCCTTGATGGGCGAGAAGAATGCATGGGTCGAGAACATCGATCACGGGAGGATAGTGAACCTCGCGACCCAGCCGGTGGAGCTTTTCAGTCGGAGTACTGCGCCAGAAAGAAATGTCAAACACCTTCACACCTCGTTGTAATAGAGGATCGGCTAGGCGCATCTGTCGAAATGTCTCTATCGTCTTTGGCTGCAGTCCGTCGGCACTGTTGATGTGTAAGTGAGGAAACTAAAGGGAGGGACAGAAGGTGTAGCTACCGGCCGACTGTTGTTTTTCCGTCTCTCTCATCTATCACTTGTACATCAATACCGAACCTGGCGAGATTGCATGCGAGCATGAGACCCGCTGGGCCAGCACCGACGACGCAAACTTGGCACTGAGGTGTTGAGGCCTTGGGGATTTGCAGGCGGGAAAAGGAGGCTGATACTTCGCCGTTCGGAGAGGGTGAGTGTCTGATGATTTGTTCTTCGCTGGGAGGCTGACCAGAAGACCCGACAGCTTGCAGAATACCCGGCGCCATGATAGGAGATTGTGTTGGGTGGTATGTTGGTAGGGTTTTGCGTGTAAGGGACTGAACCGGTCGTGTTGGGCGCTGATGCAGTCGAACAAAGGGGCGACCAAAAAGGGCTAGATGTGTTGCCGGGTGAAAAAATAAAGCAGAAATTTGGCCGTTTACTGCGAAAGCTGCCACCCCCGAATGTTTTCCAAATTTTGCGATGGCCAGAAATCCAGTCAAGCTGAAGTTGATCTGAGTTGGAATTTTGCTTGATTGCGGCGGAGGGTGTAGCTTTTAACGGACCAGCTACCACACAAGACCGGAAATCACTAGTTTTGCGGGAGGCAGGGCTCAGTATGTCATGGATAGTAGTTGTGTGTAAATTTTGGTGGTGGAAGGGCAAGAAATGCAGGTGAAAACAACCGCCGGTGTCGTTTTCGCAGATGGCTGTAGTATGTGGTTGGAGGAAAGCAAGACGGCGGAATACAGGCAGAACGAAAGACAGAGGGAGGGAAAAAAAGCTGCCACCGAGATGAAACGAGTGCGGTAAGAACATGCAAATGTATGACATACCCCCAAGAATTAACAAGAGACTAATAAAAGGCCAGTGCTGGATACTGCCAAAGTGGAAATGGTCATCGACTCAATCGTGAGATGGCATGATTTCTGGCGTGCGGTGGGTGGAGGCGGAGGACCGTTTCTAGCCAAGGCTGGAATGGCTTGCAGTGGCCAGACTTGGGGGAGAGAGTTGTTTGGTAAAAGAGTGTAAGCCAAGCGAGCAACCCTGCGGATGGCGGCGTGAATGGCCTGAAGAGCATGGCAAAGTCCGCAGCTCTGGTCGATGACCCTGGCCGAAAGAAAGGGTGAAGGAGTATTCGAGCCCAGCGAGCCGAGTGTAACTGCGGGCGGCGTCTGCGAGACCTTTTTGGCGGGGCATCACCATGTCAAAGTGGTCTGATTTTCAGGCCCAGCTGGACACTTTGGTCAGTGTCAAAGTGGCGCCATAATCAGTCGCCACGACATGCGTTCCGACTTTGGTGTGTTGGAAGCCTTTTTTGATGCAAGCGCGGGTCCCGAAAAGCTCCGCATTCTGATATTGAGGCTGCCCATTCGTGCATCATGTACTTATTCTCCTTCGGTTCTGGTTCATGCATATTTTGGCCCATGCTCACTTCCACGTTGGGGCCAGCCACGCCGCACAGATTTGTCCCTCTGCAGCCCTTGCAGTGCTGGAAGCTGAACGGAGCGGCCATATTGATACGATGTCGATAGTGCACGGGAGTCGGACGAACCGGCGGCCGCTGACATTATTGACGTCGCTGTACCATCTCGTGATATCTGGACGTTGGTGTTTGGGAGAAAGGAGAGGGGTAAGGAGGCAAGCTTGGGTGGGCAAACGGGTGCCTGGCAACCGGCACTTGGAACAACGCTCTGCCAGCTGCCAGATGGGACGGGACAGCTGGCCGCCAGCTGTCCACCTCTTGTCAGCAAATCATCCGCACTTATTACGATGTTTGAATGAACGGCATATTACCACACTATATTTACAGGACTGACTGTACTATTAATACTACCTGCTTAAAATAACGATAAAAATCGACAACACGATGGCGACTCGAGCAATAATACTCACAGCTCACAAAATATAACGTAATGGGGCACGAATGCAGTCCACCCGTCGACATTTTCAAGTCCCCCAGCATGTCTCAGCTGCAAGCGAACCAACTTTGCTCGATCTGGTAATGGCTTCTTCGTTCAGTCTTGGGCCACGAGCACCGTGCTCCCACCCGCATCACTCGCCTGTTCCTTTTCGAAAGACTCATTCACATCCTTGATCACCTGGCGGCCATTCCACTTCAACATGTACTTGTCGCCGTCAATCCGCGACCTATACGACAGCCAGTCTGGCAGGGCGCGCATCAGCGATCCCAGGGCACCCGTCTCAGGCAAGATGACGTTGCCGCTGCGGCCTGTGAGGACTTGCTTGACAATCCCCTCTGCAACTGTGTCGATCTCGAGACTCGGCATCAAGAAGTCGTTGCCTTGGTGAAAGCCCTGGAACAGCGGCGTCTTTACGTGACCTGGATGGACAATGACGGTGCGAACCTTGGGCGCATGGTAGCGAGTGACGAGCTCGGCCGAAAGCCCCTCGTGGAACGCCATCGCCGCAGCCTTGGAGGCAGCGTAGTCGGTCATGGCGGGTGCGGTGATCCAAGATGCCGCCGACGCAACAGTAACAATCATGCCATGGTTGTGCTCAATCATGCTGGGCAGAAATGCCTTGGTGATCCAGTAGTGGCTGAGAGTGTTCACGTCAAAAGTGAAGCGAACATCGCCAGGCTCTGCGTCGAGGATGGTCTTGCCCCGCGCAACACCGGCATTGTTGATGAGAACGGTAGGCTGTCCAACCTCAATGCGCACCCGCTCTGCGACTTCCTGCACTTTTGCCGGGGAGCGGAGATCACACTTGTAATGGTGAACCCGCGAAGCTGGGTTCGGTTAGCCAACTTTACACCCATGAACAGGGAGTCTGTTGAACAAGCATCACTTACACGTAGCATACGCCATCGGCTGCACGTCTAGAACAACAACCTTTATCGCTAGCTCATCAAATAGCTTGACTATCTGGGCGCCGATGCCAGCGGCACCGCCAGTAACAACAACAATCTCGCGCGACCAGTCATATCGGTCCTTGACCCAATTGTTTCGGGTCTTGTCAGACAGGTATCTGACTATGGTTCTAAGAAGCCCCCAATAGAAGAGCTTCTTGATGCCACCGTACGCGGTCGGGTGCAGAATGCTCAGGTCACTGCCGCGCTTGGTGTAGCGTGCAAGCAACAACAGCGGAAGCACAAGCGAAGGGTTGAGGGCTGTCCTGGCAAACAGCTTGAAGAGAGGGACGCTGTAGAGCCCCTCTCGGGGAAGGAAACCCTGGTGCATCGGCATGGTGAAGCGTCAAAATGCGGCTATGTCCCGTGGCTGGATTTCTCGAAGTGGCGAATCAGACCCTGGGTGCACTGGGCCACGATAGAAGCAGATGGAGGGGCTCTTGGTATTTTGCGGATGACAAGAACGGATTGAATACCATGTATGAGGCCTGTAATGAGAAGGGGGAGTATTGAGAACAAGAATGTCACAGATGTCAAGTTCATCACCTCCTTGGTAGGCACTAGCACCTCGGCAAGAGTGTGGAGAGGGTACCCTTTATTAGTTGGCGTAGCCCGATGCTTAGCAGCTTCCAGTAAGGTGTATAATAAATGCCACAATAGAAATACAGCAGCCAACCTATGATTTGGTCAATGTCCGCATTTTTCCCGGCGGAACTCTGGAGTGACCGAGCCCCGACTGGACGGAGCTGTAGAGCTACTGAGGTGGTTTGGGGCATATAGCCGACACATGTCTGTGGTGGATTACCTACCATATCCAGCGGGTATATGGATTACTATACCTTTACAGGTACAATACTAACGAGATGTTTGGCTGGAAGCAGGCTGACACGAATTGAAACTGACCACCCCAATAGCTGTGAATAAGCCTCTGTCAATTCAAACGACCCCATGTCCGTATAAATTACAGAACGGCCGTGCGGCACCCGCCGAAGAGCTCCGCCTCCGGTCCAGACTGCATCACACAGTCCACAGCGGAAGCCGCCTGACAAAGCGCTGAAGCCCACTGAAACCCCCTGAAGCCCGCTAATCGGCCGACTTGAGCCTCTAACGCGGGCAGGTCTCCACCCGGCGTCGCGCTCTGAAGCCCACGATGGTGCAGCTTTCATCCAGTCTTTTCATCCTCAGCTCCGAGCTTATCCATCCCTAGAATACGGGCTGCACCACAGGGGAAAGTGCAAGCATCGAATCTGCGGCCATCCGCCCAAGAGGGAATCCCCGAAGCCGCGCACTGACTCGGTGAAGCTGAGAACCCGGGAGCCATGAAGTCACCCCTCCTCCGCCTGGCACGGGCGCAATGCCTACGCGGCGCGCGGCCGGCGCGTCATCTCCAGTTCAACCCGATGGCTGGCTGCCGGTCCTTTGCATCTTCACCGGCTGTCGCATCGGGCCTACGAGAGCTGTTGTCAGTGTCGGAGGAGGTTGCGGATGCTGTGGCCACAAACAGGCCTGTGGTGGCTCTCGAGTCCACCATCTATACACACGGCATCTTGGGGAACGACCTTGCCAAGGAGCACATCGAATTAGTGCGCAGCCATGGTGGCATACCTGCCATTATCGCCATCGTTGACGGCCGCCCAAAGGTTGGTGTCTCGTCCGAAGAGATTCTGCGCATGATTGAGGACAAGGGCACGGTCAAGGCTTCCCGTAGAGATATCGCATACCTCGTAGGCATGGTACAGTCAATCCTCTCAAGACTTGTCAACTGGAAGTTTTATAGCTGACATGCCGCAACAGGGTATGGCAGGCCGCAAAATACATGGCGGTACCACGATCGCTGGAACCATGCTCCTGGCCAAGGCGGCCGGGATCCGCGTTTTTGGTACCGGTGGTCTCGGCGGTGTTCACCGCGGTGGTGAAAACTCCATGGATGTCTCCGCTGACCTGACAGAGCTTGGGCGCACGCGAGTCGCCGTTATTGGATCTGGATGCAAGGGCTTCCTTGACATCCCACGCACTCTCGAGTACCTCGAGACGCAGGGCTGCTTGGTGTCAACCTTTGCGGACGGCCGACAGGGCAGCGTTGACTTCCCTGCCTTTTGGGCCCGAGATAGCGGACTCAAGAGCCCTTCTACTGTTTACACGGAGAAGGAAGCCGCCTCCATCATCTACTCCCAGGAAAAGCTGGGCATCGAGTCAGGCATGTTCTTCGCCAACCCCATCTCTGAAAAGCACGGGATCCCAGCCGCGGAGATGCAGGTTGTCATTGAGCAGGCTGTCAGAGAAGCCAACGAGAAGGGATTTACTGGCAACAACAACACCCCGTACATACTTGGCCGCCTCAGGGAGCTCACTTCTGAAAGGACGGTTGTTGCTAACAAAGCTCTTGTGCATTCCAACATCGTCCGGGCCACCAAGGTTTCCGTCGAGCTGTCGTGCCTGCTGTCGCCTAGCTCAAACCAAAATGGCAGCTCGTAAGTGCGAATTACAAGAAGTCTGCCAGATAGCTGTCTAATATAGCATCATAAATAGAGCGCTCTCGCACCACTCTGCCTTTATCAGTACACCCCCCGTGGAGGCCAAGGGAGAACCAGCACCGGCTACGCCGCCAGCGACAAATATTATGGTTGCTGGGTCTGTTGCAGTTGACCTAAGTTGTGATTATTCTATTCCTACATCTGGAGCTACCGCACCTCAACCGCATGTGTCCAATCCATCCAGTATCACCCAGTCTATCGGAGGTGTTGGACGTAACGTTGCTGTAGCCGCACACCTGGCCAGTGGAGGCTCCGGCGTTCAATTTTGCAGCATGGTTGGTGATGACATGTAAGTTTGAAGCACTTGGTCGTTCCTGTTTTCGGCCCCGTACTGATGGCACCAAAGAGCCGGCCAAACAGTTTTGACCTCGCTGGAAGCAATGGGGTTGAATACTTCATCAATAATGAAGCTAAATCGCCAGAAATATCCCGATGGGCGCACTGCGCAGTACGTCGCGGTCAATGATTCAAACAAGGATCTAGTGCTGGCAATGGCAGACATGAACATTTTCTCTAAAAATTCGTTTCCGGACCATTGGCGCTCTGTTGTTGCCACCTCCAAGCCAAAGTGGCTTGTTGTAGATGGCAACTGGTCCCCTCCAGAAATTCGAAGCTGGATCAGAGCCGGCGAAGAAAACGGCGCCAAAGTTGCCTTTGAGCCGGTCTCTGCAGAAAAGTCCAAGAGTCTCTTCTGTCCAGAGAAGGGCCTTCCAAGACTCAGCCTATACCCTGAGCCCAGCATTAGCTTGGCATCCCCCAATACCTATGAGCTTTCTGCGATGTACACCACAGCCAAAGATAACGGCTATTTTGATCCTATGGATTGGTTTGAAGTTATTGACGCCTTTGGCATGCGAGGCGCACGCGATCGCTTCGTCCACCTTACATCCGTGGAGCTCACTGACGCCGGCGTTCCTATCCAAACGATACAGCTGCTTCCATATATTCCCACGATTCTGACGAAGCTTGGATCGAAGGGCGTACTGATGACAGCGCTTCTCGGGAAAGATGACCCCCGTCTTCGTGACAGAGACGAAGAAGCATTCATCTTGACACGCTCCTCACCGACGCATCCGGTAGTAGGCGGAGTGTACATGCGCTTGTTCCCTCCGGTGGAGACTGTGAAGGATATTGTATCTGTAAATGGGGTTGGAGATACATTCCTCGGCGTTTTGATCTCCGGTCTTGCACAAGGCGGCCGTATTGACAAGCTGGTGGATGTTGCCCAACGCGGAGCCGTCCTGACGTTGAAGAGTACAGAATCTGTGAGCCCGCATTTGAGTAATCTGGCGGAGCAATTGAAGAAAGCATCAAAGCGATGATTCAGAGAAACATTAGAGATTTTTTTCTCTTTTTTTCTTTTTGCATAGCGTCTGTAATTGATTCTACTTGACCCTTCGATGTGTTGTTAAAAACGTCAGCCTCGTGGAAGCTAACGATAGCCATTGGCCAACCGACCTTCAGCCCCATATAAACTCTGGCAAGGCTGAGATGGACCACCAAAAAAATATTCATTGGAAAGACGACCGATCTTTTTCTGCAACTTTTCCCACATTGCAAAAGACACAATTACTGGTGCAGCTTGGCAGCGATCTTTCCAGACGACCATGGCACCTACAAAAAAACAAGATCCCTCCGACAGGGAATTTTCGGACAGCGAAATGTCTTCTGACGTTGAATCGAGCCATAGCGATGCGGAAGCGACAAAAGAAAAAGCAGCGGCCGTGTTTCACGAAAAGGATTCGGATGAAGAGGAGCTTGAGCGGCTGGTTCTCGGTGACACGGCAGGTTTTCGGGCGAATTTATTCAAAAATGATGGCAAAGGGTCTTTTGGTGGTCTCGGCGAGGACGTGGATATGGATGCCGGCACCGGTGACCTGGAAGAGGTGGACGATAATGACCTGTTTATGATGGACACTACTACAACGAAGAACAAGGGCCCGATTACTTCGGCCCCTCAACTGGAAAACGACCCAAATGCTCCAGTGTGGGTGGATAGCGATGATGACCGGCTGGCGATCTCGCTCGCCGGCACGACACGACTGCGCAAGCTCCGCCTCACCGAGGCCGAGGACCTGGTCAGCGGCACCGAGTACTGCCGCCGCCTGCGCCAGCATTATCTGCGTCTGAACCCTGCCCCCGCTTGGGCGAAAGAAGCCGAGGGACGTCCCTCCAAGCGCCGGCGCTCATCCGCCGCCGCCGGCGACTCTGACTCGTCCAACAGCGACGCAGTCGACGACGACGACGTCTCTGCCCAACCGCTCGAGAAGTTCCTGCGCAGCACCAGACGCCTAGGCGGCGCCGGCGGCCCGCGTCGTCTGCGACCCGAGGTCATCGACATCCAGCGCACACGCGAGATCCCCGACAAGCACAAGGCGCCGGTCGCGTCGCTGTCGTTCCACCCGCAGTACCCGGTGCTGCTGTCCGCGAGCAGCGCGTCGATCCTGCACCTGCACCACATCGCGCCCGACGCGCAGCCGACGCCGAACCCGCGGCTGACCTCCGTGCAGGCGCGCCGCGTGGACGTGCGCCGCGCCGCGTTCCTGTACCCGGACGGCGACAAGATCGTGTTCGGCGGC
This sequence comes from Cordyceps tenuipes, assembly GCA_025583755.1. NCBI lineage: Eukaryota > Fungi > Ascomycota > Sordariomycetes > Hypocreales > Cordycipitaceae > Cordyceps > Cordyceps tenuipes. Next base: position 12,171 of record JANZYN010000117.1, read on the forward strand.
CGCCGGCGGTACTTCCACACGTGGGACCTGCCGTCGGGCGCCGTCTCCAAGACGACGCGCGTGCTCGGCCACCACAAGCGGGAGCACCGCACCATGGAGCGCTTCCGGCTGAGCCCGTGCGGGCGCTACATGGCGGTCGCGGGCTCCTCGCGCAAGGGCGGCGGCGTGGTCGACGTGCTGAGCGTGGCGACGACGCAGTGGATCGCGGGCGCGCGGCTGACGGGCCGCCACGGCGTCGCCGACTTTGCGTGGTGGAGCACCGGCGACGGGCTCTCGATCCTGGGCAGGGACGGCCAGGTCGGCGAGTACAGCGTCGAGAAGCGCGCGTTTGTCGGCGTCTGGCACGACGAGGGCTGCGTGGGCGGCATCGTCATCGCGCTCGGCGGGCACCAGGGCCCGACCGCGCTCGGCGACGACCGCTGGGTCGCGGTCGGCTCCAGCAGCGGCATCACCAACATCTACGACCGGAGCGCGCTGCTGGCGGCGGCGGCGGCGGCGGATGACGGCGTCGGCGGCGAGGTCTCGATCAAGGAGCGGCCGACGCCGACGCGCACGTTTGAGCAGCTGGTCACGCCCGTCACGGAGCTCGCGTTCTCCCCGGACGGCCAGCTCTTCGCGTTCGCCAGCCAGCACAAGAAGGACGCGCTCCGGCTGGTGCACCTCCCGACCTGCACCGTGTACAGGAACTGGCCGACGGAACAGACCGGCATTGGCCGCGTCACGGCGGTCGCGTTTGGCCGCCAGAGCAACCTCCTCGCGGTGGGCAACGACACGGGCAAGATCAGACTATGGGACATTCGGAGTTGAAAGCGAGGGAGAAGATGATGGAAGACTGGGAGCAAGGGTCTCTCGGTTAGCATGTTTCATACGACAGTTGAGACCCTCACAGCATTCGGCGTTTTTTGGTGTACTTTGCTTAGAAAGACATTGACCGATTATTTTTGTTGTTGGTATTAAATTCTATATGGCATCTAGTTCGTCATTAAATTCATCATGTCATGCCCAAACGCGACTCGGCTGGTAAATGGCAAAAGGTAGGGAGCCACCGTCTTCGCCGTCAAATGCGCACGCTGCGACATCCTATTCTATTCCATAGCCTGGCGCACCTCGTAATCCTGTGCTATACCAGCTCCGCATCCATGTCGAGCACCAGCTGCCGGGCGTTGGACCACCGCAGGATCAAAATATCCCCGTTTGACGCAGACAGCGTGACGTCGGCGTCGGTGCCGCGGCCGTGCACGTCCTTGTCGCGGAGCATGCGGATGAAGACGGCCGTGTCCAGGTCTGGCGAATCAATCATGCTGATGTTGCCGGCCGTGTCGTTGAGGTTCTGCAGCTTCTCGGGGAAGGCGGCGAGGAAGGAGGAGAGGTAGTGGTTGTGGAGGAGGGCCTGGTGGCGGGTCGCGTAGGCGAGTTCCGTGGACGACAGTCGGCTTCGCATCTCCTCTGTCGAGAGGTAGTGAAGGGTGTGCTTGTCAATCTGCAAGAAGAAGAATAGTCAGCCGACCGGTAGCATGTTGGAAGGTGATCAGTTCAGCCGCCCTCGTACCTTTGCGATCCGGGCGCGCAGATAGCTCCGAACGAGGAACCGATATCGTTCCAGCTCGGTCTGGATGACAATGAGGGTGAAGTTGGTCTTGGGATCCATGTCGCCGGTCATGTTTTCGATCCTTTCGATTTGCGCCTTGATCTGGTCATTTACGCGCTCGAGGAGCCCGTCCGACGGCCAGCTAGAGAAAATCCTCCACGTTAGCTGGCGGAACGTCCAGGGGAAATCAATCCCGATGGAGGCAAAAAATTGAAGGGAGGATCAAGCAGCAAATAGAAGGCATCAAAGACCCGATGGTACTTACGCCAGGAGCTCCGGCGCAGACCTCTCTGCAATCCATCGACGCGTCAAGGCCTGCAGGTCGCGTGTCTGGCGGGGGGTCTGGTGTGTTTGAGGATCGACCTCGCGGAGGATATCGTCAATGTCCATGCTGGGCGGCTGGCATGCGACCGCCTGGGAGTGAAGAAGCGAGGTGTCTCGGGGTTAGAACCAACAGTCAATGGGTTGAAAAGTAAAGCATGAGGTGGGTGGGATGTAAAGTAAAATGCTGTCACCAGTTGTCGCTGAGACGGAGGGGTGGTGGGGTGGGTTTTTGAGGTTGATAACCTGGAGGGCAGTTGGCAGGGACATTCATTGGATAATCGGCGGTGAGATTGTTATTTTCTCGAAACAAAAAATACGATAAAGGGGAATTATTAGCTGTGATGGAAACCGATTTTTATTCTTGATATGCGCCTACATTGCCAGATATTTAGCATGTATCAACGTCAATGGCAGAATATATGTATGGTCCCTGCTTCATGCCGCTTCTGTCAAACTCGGTACCCAGACTGGAACAGCAGAGTTGGTAAGCCACAGATGCAACACAGTTTTTACTCTCTTCAATGTTCGCAAAAATTATCAGATAGTATTCAGGTAGCAACTGGTGATACGTGCGAGATTATGACTCAAGGTATAGCTGCGAGCAAAAATATCAGGTACAAGAAAGACATGGCGACCATGATTCAGTCAAGTGAACAACGGACAGTGAGCGGCGAATCCTGGCTCTGAACCTGATACCCGAAAAAGAAAGAAAGAGTAAAGGCCAAAATTATATTGGCATTGACACATTATAGAAAAAAACTAGGGCTTGATGGTCAGCATCGTTCGACAAGCATGCATGCAGGAAGGGTATCAACACAAAGCCATGACTTTTAAACGAATTCTCCATACACACTTACCATCCTATTTCTTGGCCTTTGGACGTGGCAGCGGAGGGGCAATATAGCAGGTAGACCACTTGCAGGTGGTCTCGTAGCAGTCGCTACACTTTTGTCGGCAATAACCGCCATCTGCCTCTCTTACCATTCTCCAGACGCACTCGTCAACCAAGGTCTCCTTCTCGATTGCGGCCATTCTTTGGTATGGGATTGCAAATAACTTAAGTTGAAGTGGATAGTGATCTTGTCGAATGCTGCTGCGTGAGATGAGAGAAGTAGTGGTAGAATGTATGAAGGGAAGAGGTTGGGGGACTGGTGGGCAGGTTTTAATAGGATGAGATTCTGTCTTGTGAATCTATGAATACTGCGTACACAACCAAGCCCAAGATATTACGCACCCAACCGATACGACAAGCATTCATGCTATACGCTCCTGGTGACCTCACCCAGGGGGCCCTTCACCCACAGGATATACCGGTTGCAGTTACAAGGTCAAACAAAACTCCAATAGACTGAAGTAAATTCCTGCAAATCAGTCCAGATCGGGCGCCTTGACAAGTAATACGCTCCAGGGCGTGAGGCGTGTCTGGCCCTTACACTTGAAGAGCCTCACGCAACGCAGACGCCAGCCAGTCAGCTGTGAGGCGGATAAACAAAGCTGGGCTGGTATTACCGCGGAAATGATGCGAGGAAGACACACAAATTGAAAGAGCCTTGATCATACTACACACAGACTCAGAAAGGCTTCTAATCGTGCGACGCACACGCACAAGCACACGCGGGAGCGAGGCGATGGGAGCGTGGAACGTGTAACCGCTGCTCACGGAGTTGTCCGTCCTGTATTCCATCGCGCCATCTTTTCGGCCAGTAATCTTACAGCCAACACGTACTACCTCTCATTCTGCAATATTTATGCTTGTCTACCATTGTCCAACTGCCAATCCGTCGTGTACCGGCAACCCTCCCTTCCTCCCAGCATACCTCGCCCCTCCATCCACAGCTGCCCGACACTTCCATCGAGCATTGGGTACGGCACTTGATTCAGAGTTTCCAGACTGAAAAAGCAATGAGTACATCAAAATCGATCATCAGCATCACATCCGGCAATACAGTCATTGTTGGTTCTGCGCGGAATTAAGCGCCGCAGTGCTTGGTGATGATGGAATCGTTCCGTCCACCCCCTCCGCTGTTGCTGCCGAGGCATTACAACGGGGCGGTTGTTTCCAGCCAGCCACTTCAACCTGACGCTGTCAAATTCCTTGTGTTTATGTTTGGGATCGATTGGTGATGCAAAATTTCGTCAACCAAAGCAAAAGATAAGATACTGGAAATAAGGAATCAGAATTGTTGCTCATCGGTGCACCATCGGCCTTTTGGTATCAACGCCGCTCCCGCCCGAACTAGCAGACCTATTATAACTTGTCCCCGACCTCCCCATTTGGCGATCGTGTTACCCCGGATCTTCCAATCGCACCCCCTTCTTATTTTGCTTTCCATCTTCTCACAAAGAGCCATGTCCGACGACAGCAACGACAGCGGCCCTCTGCCCTATGCCAACCATGTCAAGACCATCATAGAGCAGGGCGTCATCATGGGCAACCTGCCCAAGGTGACGACTGACCCTAATCTGCTTGAAGAACAAGCGCGCAAGGAGATGGTGCTGCAGAAGGGATTTGAGTACATCTATGGCTCCGCCGGAGAAGGGGCGACCATGCACGCAAACCGCCTCGCGTTTCGTTCCTGGAAGATCATTCCTCGCATGCTGAGACCGACCGGCGAGAGGGATCTGGGCGTGACCTTGTTCGGCAAAAAGTACAGTGTGTTCATTCAACAATGATGCCCATCCGAAAAAATCTCCGAATCTAATGCACAGGCCAGGATCCCCTATTCTCATGGCGCCGATTGGTGTCCAGGGCATGATGCACCCCGACAAGGAAATCGGCGTCGCCAAGGCGTGCGCTCAGCTCGGCGTGCCCTTCACGCTGAGCACCGCGTCCACGACGGGCATCGAGGAGCTCGTCGGGGCCTGCCCGGAAGGCGACAAGTGGTTCCAGCTGTACTGGCCGCTCGACGACGAGATCACGGCCTCCATCCTGGCGCGCGCCAAGAAGAACGGCTACCAGACCCTGGTCGTGACGCTGGACACGTGGACCCTGGGCTGGCGGCCGAGCGACCTGGACACGGCGAACCTCCCCTTCCTGACCGGCGTCGGCGACGAGGTCGGCTTCAAGGACCCCGTGTTCCGACGCAAGTTTGCGGAGAGGAGCGACGGCGAGACGCCCGAGGAGAACCCCACCCTGGCCGGCATGCACTGGTGCCTCGAGGCTTTTCCCAACGTCAGCCGCTCGTGGGAGGATATCAAGATCCTGCGCAAGCACTGGGATGGACCGATGGTCGTCAAGGGCGTCCTGAGCGTCGAGGATGCCCAGCTGGCGGTCGAGAACGGCCTGGACGGGGTCATCGTCAGCAACCACGGCGGCCGTCAGGTTGACGGCGCCATCTCCAGTCTCGACGCGCTGCCCGGCATCGTCCAGGCCGTCGGCAGTAAAATTACGGTCATGATGGATTCCGGAATTCGCACCGGAGCTGACATCTTCAAAGCCCTTTGCCTCGGAGCCCAGGCCGTGTTTGTTGGCCGACCGGTTGTCTACGGATTGGGCATCAATGGTCAGGATGGCGCGTGTGCCGTCCTCGCCAACCTACTAGCTGACTTGGACATCACGATGGGTATTTCTGGCGTCAAGAACATACCGGAGCTCAACCCGTCTAGGTTAGCAAAAATTGAGCACCCTGGGGATGTTCGATCGAATCTGTAGACTCCACTCGCTCCAAGAGCCGATGTCTTAGATTCTATATTCAAGGCAGAATAATATACTCCGTACAGTGTCCATATATATCCAAGTCTTGTTTGTACAAACGTTGCATAATTCTTCTCTAATTGGCCTTCTTTGCGGCGGTGACAGCCGGCCCATTTAGTTTGGCATACACAACCTTGAGAGATGATGATGCCACTGTGACCAGAACGGCGGAAAAGGTGAAAAGCAGAACACGCTGTGGAGTGTTGAGCAGAGCGAAGATGGGATAGGTGTACCTGGTTGAGGTCAGCAAGGATCGGCCGCATGCCGCTGCAAAAAGAATGAAAGAAAATAAAAAGAAAAAAAAAAAATCAAAAAATAAAGCACTACGGGACTGACCAGCCGTTCTTGCTGTAGCAAAGTTCAATCCAGTACCAGTAGGCAAAGGCGATGCCGGTGCTGAGGCCCATGACGGTGGGCGCGCCGACGGTCCATGGAGGGCTGAGGACGAGGTGGTCAAACACGAGGAGGAGGCTCGGCGCAAAGTGGAATCCAAGGTCGACGGCCAGCGAGAGCCTGAACTCGGGCGGGGCGACGAGGTCCGGGTCGATGGCGGAGATGCCAAAGTAGAGGGTGGTGACGACCATGTTGAGCGGGGTGGCGACGACGGAGAGCGAGTTCTTGACGCCGAAGAGGCGGGCGCTGCGCGTCACGTCGGCTGCCGCGGCGACGATGAAGGTGACAAACGAGAGCGTCAGCGCGATGATGGTCAGGAACTGCAGGTGCCAGCCGTAGGCGTCGGTCATGGGCGTCTTCCATCCCAGCAGGAAGCGGTAGCTGGACACGAACGAGGCCAGGCCGAGGAGGTGCCACAGCAGGGAGAAGCCGGGGCCTGGCGACTCTGCCTTCTGGAGCGGATGCTGAGCCATGGCCGTGTCGGGGTGTGTGTACCTGGGAAATGTTGAATGTTGTCCAATGGTATCAGCGGCAATGCGATGATGAGATACTTGGTCGCGGCGACTGGGTCCTGACAAAGGGGAATGGTAATTCTAGACGTGCCCTGGCGCCGGTTGCCGTGGCCTTATTCGTCTGCGGAGGCGGCCAAATATGGGTGCGGCAAGTCCGGGGACAGCATGGCTCCGGATGGGGCTGCTGATGATGGACGAACTATCTGTGCTAGTGGCTTAATATTGGAAAGAACCAATGCATTGTTCCATGAATGTAATTTGCTCAAAGGGCATCGGTATCGGAACCGAAAACTCGATATTTATCAGCATGCCAGCAACAAGGAACAAGGTTGCCTGCATTCAGGCCGAACAGGGCAACCCCCCCCCCACTAGGCTGGTTGGCCTGGCCGTTTGCTCCAGTAAAACTTTCCATCGTGTCGCAAAGTCCAAAGTCCATGTCCAGCAACTTTGCCTTGGTCGTCGCCGAGCTTTCCTTCCAGCCACATCAACAACCCTCCCCTCCGACTAGTCATTTCCTTTCCTCGCAGGACCCAATCCCGAGGCGGTCCTCGCCCCGAATCATCGACGACGACCACCCGGCTAGCTGACATGGCTGACAGCGCAGAACATGATGGCGCGGGCCACAAACGAGCCCACGCCGACCTTGACAATGACCCTTCAGGTAGGTGCGCCAGCCCCCCCCGACGGGAACCTTGGTTGCTGTCCAATGGAGAGGCTGACACGCGCCTTGCGCAGATTCTTCCGATGATGACATGGGCCCTCAGCTGCCCTCTGCCGAAGCGCCCAAGAAGAAGCGACGCGTTCTGCCCTACGAAAAGCTCTACGTGGCGGCCCTGCCCGCCTCGGCGCGCTATTCTCGATCCCTCATGCACAAGGAGCAAGTTTCCTTCGTGACGTGGACGCCGCTCACCGAGTTCCTCATCACCTCGTCCGTCGACGGCGTCGTCAAGTTCTGGAAGAAGATTGCGCAGGGCATCGAGTTTGTCAAGGAGTTTCGCGCCCACGACGGCGAGATCAGGGCCGTCGCCGTGAGCCTGGATGGTCGCAGCTTCGCCACCGCCGGAGCGGACGAAACGATCAAGATATTTGACGTCATCACGTTTGACCTCTTGTCCATGGTCACGCTGGGCTACGTGCCAAAGAGCGTCTGCTGGGTACACAGGAAGGGCGCCTCGTTCCCACTGCTGGCCGTGTCCCAAGAGGGCAAGCCGGTCGTGCATGTGTACGACGGCAGGGGGGAGCAGGAGGAGCCGATCCATACCATAAAGGGCTTGCACCGAAACCCTGTCCATCTGATGACCTTTAATGACAGCTACGATTGTGTGGTATCTGCCGACGAGGGCGGCATGATCGAGTACTGGCGGCCAAACGGCTCCTACGACAAGCCCGAGGGCGTCTTCGAGTACAAGAGCTCGACAAACCTGTTTGACTTCAAAAAGGCCAAGTCGGTCCCGACGTGCATCACCATGTCGCCGCAGGGCACCAGCTTTGCCACGTTCTCGCTACCTGATCGCAAGATTCGGCTGTTCGATTTTGCCTCCGCTAAGCTGCATCGAACCTACGATGAGTCACTGCAGGCCATGGAAGACCTGCAGCAGGCGGGGAGTGCGGCGCAGAAAATGGATCAAGTCGAGTTCGGGCGTCGGTTGGCACAGGAGCGGGAGGTCGAGTCGCAGAGTATGCGGACCGCCTCGAACGTGATTTTTGACGAATCAGGCAACTTTGTCATATATGGATCCATGTTGGGCATCAAAGTCCTTAACACGTACACGAATCAGGTGGTCAAGACGTATGGGAGGGACGACGGCCTGCGCGCCATCAACCTGGCTGTGTACCAGGGTCAGCCGCAAAAGAAAGGTGTCACCTCCGTGGAGATGGGCGCCTCGAGTAACCCCCTGCTGCAGGAGTCGGAAGCCCGTGACCCTGTCCTGGTCGCCACGGCGGCGGGCAAGATGCGATTCTATCTCTTCACAAACGACGAGGACATTTCGAAATCGACGCGCGATGTGCAGAACGAACGGCCTGCCACGCAGGGGCGCAAGAAGGAGGGCAATGCTAAGAAAACAGAGACAGGGAGTGCTGCGGTGCTCCATACTACTTATGGTGACATCCACTTGCGCCTCTTTCCAGATGCAGCACCGAAAACGGTCGAGAACTTTGTCACGCACGCAAAGCAGGGCTACTATAACAATACTATCTTCCACCGCGTCATACGCAAGTTCATGATTCAGTGCGGCGACCCGCTAGGCGACGGCACGGGCGGCGAGAGCATCTGGGGCCGTGAATTTGCGGACGAGTTTAGCAGCCTGAAGCATGACAAGCCATACACTGTCAGCATGGCCAATGCTGGACCCAACACGAATGGCAGTCAATTTTTCATTACCACAGAAAAGACGGTAAGTGGACACGCGCTACCTGCCTCGCTCCCGCTCTCGGGATGATCCTACAGATAGATGCATTCTTCCCTTGCCTTCCCGCTCCCTGCTTTTTTTTCTCCTTGATTTATTTTCAGCCTTTACCCGTACACTACCTTTAAAAGTACCCAAATATGATGGAACCCCACGATGGGCTAACCCGAAGATGTGCTGCAGCCTTGGCTTGACGGGAAACATACGATTTTTGGTCGCGCGACGCAAGGATTCGACGTGATCAAGAAGATTGAAAATGCGCGGACTTTCAAGGAGAAGCCGGAGGAGGACATTAAAATTCTCAACATTGACGTGGTGTAAAGAAAGACAGAAGGAAAGAAAGGAACGAGTAATGCAACAGCGGGTCGAAGAAGAGAAGCCGGGGAATAAGCGGAATAATGCGCAAACCACGGGACAAGAGAAAAAAAGCAAAGGAGGCAAGGAACCAAGGAAAAGAATATTACCGTCGGCAAACCCGCTTGTCGAAAAGTACAAATCACATCACCCGACAAAAAACAGACGGCCTCGGGTCCGTCGCAACGTGCACCATACATAGGCCCTGTTTCACCTCCCTACAAGCTTCCTTGCTGTCACCGAGCTGAGCCAAATAGCGTCTTCAGCCATGGTGGCTAGCGTTAAGCCTGGTTGATCATTATTCGCTACTCGGTATTCCCCCACCAGACCAGCCGTGAAGAGCCGGGTTCATCCATCCATGGGACCATGACCTTGGGAGGTCGGTCGTCTGTAGGCTGGCTGCACTGCTCCCCTTGCTCCCTTGGCCCGGCCTGGCCTGGTTTGGCCGCCTCGCCTGGCATCTCCTGCCCAGTCGGTGCCATCATCTTGACAATCAAACCACCTGCAGCAACCCGGCTCATGCAGGGAACTCGCGAGACGGGCCTCTCCCCGCTCGGCTGGCACCACGCGTTGCTTGTCATGTTGTACTCTGCTTATACTGTTTATTGCCGGTCCCCTTATTGGTTCGCAGATGAGGCAAGCGTCACCAGCCAGCTGGAATACAGACCCCTGTCGATTGTGGTCGCTCTCTGCCCACCATGCGCTTGACCTGTCTCCTGCTGGCCATTTGTATGTGATTTAAATACGGCCTTGTGTCCGTTACGGCTGATTTTTCTAAACTATCCTGTCTTGTTGATTTTGCATCCATGCTGTACTTAAAGAACCCGACCAACCCCAACCCGACTGCCGAGTGTGGCTGCTCGATCACTTCCCGTCGTCAACTCTCCAACACGCTCTGCCAACCTTGCTCCTTCACGGTGCCTCTCAGCTTCAGCTGCTGGTGTTTAGACAAACCAGGGCATCTCGGCACAAGGGTTGCACGCTTACGATGCCTAGAGCAAAGAACCAAGGATCCTCGGAACCAAAGCGACGCAGCCGAACTGGTTGCTGGTGAGTTGTTGGCCACTCACTTACAAGCAGCTTGTTGGTGCATTCATTCTGACACAAGAAGCAGGCCCTGCAAATCCCGCAAGGTGAAGTGCGGAGAGGAGAGACCCGTCTGTCAAAAGTAAGAAATTTTTTTCTCGCCTCGGTTTTGACGGGGCTGTTACCCTTTTGTGGCACCGTGGCCCGTCTATGGCTGGATGTTGGGCTGACAAGTCTGTGAACAGTTGCTTGAAAACCGGTGACACCTGTGACTACAAGATCAGGCTGAACTGGGAAGGCCGGAGGATTAAACGCCGTGGCGGCGGCAACGAGGAAGCCGAGGAATCCTTTCCCGTCCAAACCACCTTCAACAATGAGTTCCTGGTTGACTGCTCGGCCGCCGACAGCATCGGCGTGCCGCTTCAACGCTATGCAACCGAACCGAACCCAGCCAACACCGGCCCTATCCGGTATGAGTTTGAGCATACTCTTTTCCAGGATCTGCACCAAAACCCCGACTTCAGCTCGTCCGTCGTGGTGAGGAAGAAGGCCAAGTCGATGGACGATGCGTTTTCTATGGATCGGACATCCGCCGATCTCCGATTCACACTTGCCGGCGAGGACACTACCATGCCTAGTACCACTGCCACTGCCGCAGTCCAGATCAACGGCGTCGCACAAAGTCCGGCTTCGACGATATCTACCAGCGAAGAAGCCACGGCCCCTCGACCAACACAGAATGACACCCGCATGGAACTGTACTTCCTCGACCCGAGCCAGTCTCCCAACGATCCCCAGTGGTCCGGCACATGGAACACCGACGCCATGATGGGCTGCATCACGTCCAGCTCGCCACAGCTGTCCAGAGTGACCTCCTACACCAGCGACGAGATGGCCCTCCAATCAATATGGGGGGACTCCGCAACTGTCGAGACGTCCGAGGGTAGATCCAGCATTGAGGACGCAGGAACCGACTGCGTGGAGTGCCCGACCAGCCTCTCGTACATGACTCAAGTCGGCTACAGCAGTGCGCCCACATGTAGCATGATGTGCCTCATGAGCAGAGACCCGTGGATGATGGCCATGGGAGACATGAGCCGCACCCTAGCCGCACCCACAACCCTGGAGACGGTACCTGAGCAGACGGCGGCGGTGATTGCGAATCCGCCCTGGTTCATCAGCAGCGAATACCAACAGACAATCAATGCACTTCCCAAAGGGATATCACCTGTCCCGGACAAGTGAGAGCTGCCCGATTAGAAATCTGGGGAATTCTGCTGACAAAGGTTGACCAACCAGGCTGAGAGACGAGACCAACATGATGGTAAGTACAGCTCATATCTGCCATGGTACTTGAGCTAACATGCATGACAGTTCTTTGTGAGTATTCGTTGGGAGCCTAATTGTATTACTCATTATACTCATGCTGGATGAATTTTAGGATCACTTTGTCAATTATACAGCAAAAGGTATGATGCTACGAGCTACGAGACACAGCTTGTACCTGGGCTAACAGGCTGTGTATAGTAATGGCACCTTACCACAGCAAAGAAGCCAATCCGTTTAGCAACTTCATGCCAGCCATTGCATTCCAGAGTGATATCTTGCTGAGTTTGATGCTGGCCTTTGCAGGTAGGTCTGGTGTTCTTTCGGCTACAAATTCGTGCTGACACGCTGCAGCGGTGCATCGGTCGCAGGTCTTGCGTATGACAGAGCCTGAGCTACGCATTGCTGAATGGGCAGAAGACATTTTCTGTGTCCTGCGCGGGATGCTCGATGACCCTGTCAAGACAATCCAGGACGATACCCTGCTCTCGATGGTGCTTCTGACGTCGTTGGAAAAGTCATCCCCCAGTACGTTTGGGGCGAATATCCCCTGGCAAAAGCATCTCAATCTCACGCGCAGCCTGCTGGGTAAGCGGCTTGCTATTATGGGCTCACAAAATGAGAGAAATGAAGAGCTGTCCTTCATTTTCAGTTGGTTTTCGTACCTTGACACGATGGGGCAAGTCAGCATGGCGCCGTGGATCGAGGGAATATCTCCCCAGAGTGGTCCGTACGATTTACTTGAGAAGATTAGAGTCGATGACGAGGAAGAGTTTGACTGCGTGATGGGCTTTACCACACACTGCGGAAAGCTCTTGGTCGAGCTGTCGGCGCTGATCAGGCAGTGCGCCGGCGCACAAGAGCCGGATGAGGGTATCATGAAGGCGGCGCTGGACCTGGAGAGCAGATTCAAGGAGAGCATGAACAAGCCGGTCAAGGTTTGCCACCACCTCCGCAAGAAGAAAGTTGACATGAGGAACCTCACGGAGATGGACGCGGCCAGCCAGGCGTTCCACTGGGCCGGCATCGTATACCTGCGACGACGCATCCTGCTCAAGGGCTCGTGTGATGAAGAGGTGCAGGACGGGGTGCAGAGGATATGGGAGTGTATTCAACATATACGCAGAGAAAAGGAAGCCGACACGGCATGCCTGTTTCCGCTATTCGTCGCCGGGTGCGAGACGAGCGAGGCTACTCAGCGCAGGCTCATCCTGGCCCGGCTCAAGAGCGCGGAGAAGAGCGGCATGAAGCAGGTATGGAACTACAAGGAGAAGCGATACGAGAGAGCCTCCAACTAACATGTGCAACTTGACAGGTCAAGCGCGCTCGTAGGCTCATGGAGGCTTCATGGCGCGACGGCCAGCCGTGGTACAGCTTGATCCAAGATGAGTATCTCGGATAAGAGGCTATTTTCACGCGTCCAGGATTTATATACATTGTTTTGAGCGAGCCATTTATTACAGATTGCCACAGTGTGTCTCGATAAAAGCGATGAGGCTTACACTTTTTTATCCTTTTTTTCCTTTGACTTTTTTTTTTTTTTAAAATGACACTATACATACACTGTACCAAGAGGCCGCCCGCCCACCCGGCGGCGAGCATTCTCCGGGCTGTTTACAGACATACATACATAGATACATGTACGAGATGAGATGGTAGGAAGGGATCGTCAAAAATCGAGTCAAGAGCAAAAATTTGGCCGATATGGCGGTGTGTTGAGGTTGAGAGATGATTGGCGAGAGGAGAGGGGGAATGAAATGGTGGCTTGAAGACCTCAACCAACTTTACTTGGAAAACCTCTTGCACCGAGTCAGCTGTGGTATCTGTGAAAGTTACTGCTCATCTTCATAGTTGCTACACACACACACAAATGACAAGTTGTGCAAAGGAAAGGGCGGGCCGGCGCTGCCATGGAAATGAATGATTAGCACGGCTCGAGTACAGCCACAGCTGAAAAGGACGAGGTCGCACATGACGTCTTTTATTATGAACCGGGGACCTTGGCGGGATCACTCTGTCGGTCTGGGAAATTTCCCACCCCACTCCGTGGGAATCCTGTCTTGTCATTGCGTCGAGAAATGAGGGAAGCGTCCCGCCGGGTGGCAGCGGAGAGGCGGACAGCCATGAGCCACGTGTCCGAGACGGACGGACTTGACAGGACTTGTGAGGAAGGGGCTCGGAGGAGGCCCGGGATAGAGGGGTTGGTTGGATTGGAGGTGACGATGACGGAGATGCAAGATGACGATGGGGGGCCACTGTACAAGAAGCCCCCCCACACGCTCGCTGGCGATCCTTTTCCTGTCCAACTATTGCATATACTAAAAAGTAGAAGGGGTTCAAGATTGAGAGATGATTGGCGAGAAGACAGAGGGGTAGACATGGTGGGCTTGATGTGTTCTCGTACAGCGCAACTCATCACATGCTAATAGCACCTTGCGCAAGGTGATCGGTAAGTTGATAGCCAATCGTTTAAAGCGGTAAAGCAACCGGCTAGGCTTCTACTTATAAACCACTTATTAGTATATGCACAGCGTAACTCATCACATGCTACATGGCACCTTGCGCAAGGTAATCGGTAAGTCGGCAAGCAAGTTCTTTTGAAGCTGGCGAGGCAACGGGTCTAGACTTCTGCGATTGCAAGCCTCTTATTGAAATATAGGCATATTTCCAAGTGGCACAGCAACCGGCTAGGCTTCTTAGATATACGTAGAGTAGGTTTATATGTTGCATGCTCGAACCCTCTGCAAGGTAATCGGCAAGTCAGCACCCAATCGTTCAAAGTGGTGAAGCAACCAGCCAGGCTTCTGTTTATAAATCGCTTATTAGTATATACACAGCATAACTCATCACATGCTACATGGTACGCGACTCGTCGAAATCTTGGAGAAGCACAAACTATGCGAGCTCCTTGAGCCGCACCTCCTCCATCGACACTTTGATCTGCAGGAAGGCGAGATCCTCGTCCATCGCGACCTGCACGTTGCCGGAAACCGCGACCATGCTGCTGTGGAGATTGGCATCGCCAAGATGATGCAAGTCAGCGACGCGATCAAGAGCGGCCTCGTGCCTCTTCTCTGGATGACCACCACCGAGGGCAACCTGGCCGCGTATGAATTCGGCATCAAAGAGACGCTCAACGACGTGGACGCCCAGATCAAGGCGGTCCCAGCCGACACGTGGTCCTCCTTCATCGACGAGTTCACCGACTACGTGCAGCGGAACGACCTGTCCGACATCGTCTCGCTGAAGAACCGGGGCTGCGTCAGTGGCGGCGAGTACGTGTCGCCCAGCCAGCGCGCGCTGTTTCGCATCCCCAATGTCCATATTCGCCTGCAGCCCGGCAGCCACTGTCTGGAGTCTGGCTGGGTTTCCCCGGACGGCGAGCCGCAGCCGACGGACGGCCATGTGACCAAGGTCAAGCAGACCGGTGCCGGACCGGTTGCGGTGCATGTTACGGAGGAGATTGGCCCGGACGCGATTGATCCTGCAGAGGTGTCGCCGTACTACACGGATGCGATGTGGGCGGCCCAGAAGTCGGAGGCATTTTGGAACTTGGGTGCCGTCGCTGCATATTAATATGCAAGAGGGATGCTGGCTTGTGATTGATTAGGCTCGGGGCCCGTAAGATACGAATTAAATATGTTCTTTATCCTTTGTGTTCTTTGTTCTTGCTCTCAATGTGGCTTGATATCTATGCATCTCTCACAGACGATCAATCTGAAAAGCCCAGCAATAGGTTAAATTAAAGAATGAAGCTGTGGGCGAGTAGCGGTGTATGTATATATTACATAAATCCAACTTTTGTTTTCTACTTTTCTGCCCGACATGTCCACGTTGGCCAGCCTTGCTCTTCGCTTTCTCGCAATGCCCTCACCTCACAGTACCCTCACAATCCAGCAAAATGGATCAGTTCCAGGCAGCGGAAGCGCTGCTGAAATACGTCTATTCAGGCGTCATCGGCCCAACGGAGGGCTTTTCTGTCAATTACGCCTTGATGCGCACCACGGACACCATCTTTACCTTTTCCGCGGCACTGGGGCCTCTTGACTCTGAACCAGACTTCCTCGATCGATTCCAGATCGAGATTGATCGACAGACGGGACAGCCATCAACTCCGAAAAAGATCGAAATCACAGACGAGGAGCTCCAAAAGGTAGTCTGGACGGCAACTGGCCAAGAAATTGCATCCTCTTCCAGATTCACAGACGGCGTTTTCAGTACTTCATACAAAGTGACCGTGACACAAGACCCGAGCATCGCCTATGTTGTCCAACTGCGTTTTCATGGCAATGTCGCTTCCATGGATGCGTTTATGAAGTTTGCTCGTTCCAACAGCACGCCCGGCGCAATACCTATGCCTACCATCTATTCCATACCGGGTGAGGCGGAGCATCAACAGGATACCGGCTTTGGGAGGCAGATAGCACAATTTGTGCCCGGAGTCATGGCCGACCGGGTCTATCCCGACATGGCCGATGCTGATCGGCTTGAACTTGTCCGCAAGATGGCCTTGGCTTGGCAGGCTTGCTGGGACCTGCCCCTCCCGTCGCCTCGCCAGATTGGCGAGCTGATTGCGACTGATAATAACGACGGCACCATCTCCCTTGCTGCCGGACCTGACCGGAACTACTCCCTCGGAACGTTCACGTCTGTACGCGAGTGGCTTAAAGCCCGGATTCAGCAGGCTCTCTCCAGTTTGAAGCGCGCATATGGCATTGATGACTACAAGGACGAATACATGGCCGCCATTAACGCATTCGTCAACAACAGACTGGATAGAATCCCTGCAACTGTCGAGGAATGCCCTATTACTGCTCTCCACGCTGACATGGGCCTACACAATGTCATTGTAGCGCAGGACAACAATACCGAGATGAAAGCCATTATTGACTGGGAGCTCTGCGCTAGCGGTCCGTTTTTAGTGTCTTATCGATGTATTGAAATGCTCTTTCGCAGGAGAGCTGACAATGACTTTGGAGCCGAGTATCCGCACGCGGACCAGCTTCGTCGCGCCTTCTGGGATACTATTCCTCGATGGAAGGCTCATTGGGAGAGCCAGGCAGTGAGGGACTTTATGGAGTGGTTCCGTTTTGCTCTCTTCCTACAACCTGAATACTGCCCGCGGGAAATGTCCAAAGCTGAAAAATGGGAGTTTTGGGCGGAGAACATACGTGTTGTGGAGGGTATGCTAAAGAAATACAACTCGGATAATCCGACTAGATACAGCTTGGATGACTAGATACAACTTGGATGACTAGATACAACTCGGAGACTAGAGGGCGAGTATTTATTCAGCTATAGGCTTATTATTGTGTGCACATGATGAGTTTTCGAAGAAACATTACTACTTGTACAGACTGCTTTTACACTTTTCGTTCCGCATAGATCCTGGTGCGCTCTCACATGGGCACAATGTAGTAGGCATCTAACTATGAAATCCTCTCGAGACCACCTATACTGTTATACGCTTGGGTCAAAAACACAATAAGAAAAGAGATGAGTGTGTAGATCATCTTCCCTTGCCTTCTATCCCTGGTCGATCACAAGCTCACCGCGAATATCTGCCCCCCCTTCCCCTCCGGATCATTCCCGCCCCCCGTCGACACGTACAGCGTCTTCTCATCCAAGCTCAGCACCGTCGACGTCGGCCTCTGTAGCCGCCCATCGCCACCCACCACGTACA
>JANZYN010000117.1:29488-105409 GCA_025583755.1 Cordyceps tenuipes
GCCGTCGATGCTGCTCCCGCCCGGCACCACCCTCACGACGCTATCCGACGCCACCGCGCCAAACACGGTGCCGTTCCGCGCCACCGCAAAGTCGTCCGGCCCCGCGTACCGCGCCAGCACCTCCAGCGGCGCCGCCCCCGGCCCCGGCATGCCTTGCGCGTCCACCCGGTAGCGCCCCAGGAACCCCGCCGACGTGCTGGTCACGTAGAGGAAGCCGCCGTGCGCGCGCAGCCCGTTGACGCCGAGCAGCCGCAGGAACGGGTCCGGGTTGTCCGCGCGCGGCGCCAGCATCGCGGGGTCCCGAAACGCGACGCTCACAGCGCCGGTGGCCGTGTCTGCGCGGTACACGGTGCCGGTCATGGAGTCGGCGCTGAGCACCACGTGCCCACCACCGTTTTCGCCGGGGGGGCGGGGGAGCGCGGTCATGCCGTTGAGCAGCTGGGCGTCGGGGAGGGCGGCGGCGCGGACGCGGAGGCGCGGGTGGGCGGCGCAGCCGGGGCAGGAAAAGTCGAGGGTGTCGATGCGGGCGGACCGGTGCAGCTGGTAGTCGGTGCGGTTGAGGAGGCCGGCTTCGACGGCGAAGAGGTCCGGCGCGAGCTCGGCGATGCCGATGGCGGCGTCGGCGTCGGGGAGCGCGGTGACGAGGCGCGGCGGCCGGTGGTGGGATGACGGGTCCAGCTCGTAGATGCGGGCGCGGTCAAAGGTGGTGAGCAGGAGGTTGCCGTTGGGGCGGATGGCCATGTTCTCGATCCATTGCAGGTAGTCGGGGAACTGGTAGAGGAGCCGGGTCGTGTAGGCGGCTTGTGAGCTGAGGGCGAGGGCAAGGATGGCGAGGACAGGGTGTGCGGACAGCATTTTGCTTTGCTTGAGGAAGCAAGACTGAGAGAAGGGGATGGGGATTGACGAGGAGAACCGACCCCCACGGGCATGGAGGCGGCTATTTATGAGATGCCCATCGACATCATGGCAGTGACAAGTAACATCGTGCCGGTATTAGGAGGCAACAGACTTGGTCGCTATAGTAGCATAGATCCTTTGGTGGACGAGTCCGGCGCCAAACTTGCAGGCACGATGAAAGCGCGCAAACAATAATGGCCGGCAGATCCGAATTGTAGCGGCTGCAAGGCTGTCCGTGAGTAGAGATGGGACGACGAGGCAGGCAAGCAAGGGAAGGGACTCTGCATGAAGCGGCAAAAGGAAATGACTGTAGCGCCCGAAATGCCGCGGGGCTTGGGCGGCCTAGTTGACAAGTCAGTGTGACCTTGCTAGGAATCAGGTTAATTTGGTATTGATAAGTGCAGCAAGGAAAAGAAAGAAGGGATCATCGATTATCGAGATGGTCGAGTCGAAAAATGGTGATGAGTTAGCATATCTTTGGTTAGTGCAACAAGTAGTCGACAAATTATGCATTTGAAATTGTGCACGTAGTTGTGCACGTAGGTAATGATACACTGTAATTATACACTGTCGTTATACACAGACTCACATACACTGCCCATATTGGTCACTCACAAGCCAACAGAAAGACCAGAACCCCCAGAGCCCTAGAACCCCAGAAACACCACCCGAGAAAAGCTGGAGATAATCAAATGGCAAACAAGGAATCACCAAGCCGCAAAGCCTCACGCGGCTTGTCTCGGAGCGCCTTGGCAAGTCGTACGAGCCAAGCCAAGGCAAAACAAGCCATTCCCACGTTGATGACCCTGCTGAATCAATCAATCAATCATTCACATCATGCCCTACATACTTGGCCGCATTCCGCTTTCAATGGCTCAACCTGCCAAATCCCAACACTCGCCGGCTTCGATGACCTTGTTGACAAGTCGCCTGCGGAGAAGAACGAATGCACGAGATACGTCAGAAAGCGCACGTCTCCCCGAGCCTATCCGGCGAGAGAAGATGCCAGAGACCAGAAGATGACGGCGCCATGAGAAACCCGGCGCCGGGCATTGGCTCGCCCTGGAGACCATGCGAGGCGGGTAGGTAAGGACTCCTTTGCGATGGCGCGCCGCGGTTCGTGTCCAGGCTGAACTGGGGCAAGGAAATCTGAAGGAAGAATGGCTGCCCCCTTTGAGCTTCCTTGAAGCCTTGGACATGGGAGATGCTCCAGGACATTCAGCGACGGGAGAAATGCCCCAGAGGATCCTTGCTCCGTCTCTCAGCACCGGGCCTGGCACAAGTCGAGGCACCTTTTCCCTTCATTCCCGTCCCGTTTGTTTTGATGAATTCCCGTGTTGAATTGATCATATGTGATCCTTGTACTACCACGGCGCCGTGCATCCGCAATAATTCGGACCTGGCCGACCGTCGCCAATCCTTCGGGTCCGACACGGCCGTCACCAAAGACCACCGTCCAACCATGTACGGCTCTGAAAGCAGCAAGATTCAATGTTAACGAGATACTTTAATGCCGTGTTGCTCCTTTTATTTACAATTTTATTTCATCTTTCATGATGCAAAGAACGCACATTAACACGGCATGGAGAGTTGGCGGTAGCGCCGTGGCCATGCATGCGGCCGGGCCAATAAATAGCAAAGTGTTTGCTTTGCCGTCAGATTAATCCTTGAACCTTATTCATCCTTCCATATTCGGTCCCCCGCTGACAGAAATAGGGACCAAGTGGCGGTGAATTGATGTTCCTGGAAGCGGCGCGCAAGGTCTGTATGTAGTCTCGACAATCTCGACTATCTGGACACTCTTGATTATCTGGACAGTCTGGGTCACGTGGATAAATGATTTCAAAAATCTCGATAAATAAAGGGTCATTCTGGAACGTCAATACGAGACGATATAGCCATTGCTTGGGAGCTGCAAGACGAGACTCCGTATCGGATTGATCAGGGCGACGCGTCGGGTCTCCATGGCTGGTAGTATGCTTTTAATCAAGCTGGAATGGAAGTGAGCTCACTCAGTTGACTGTTGATTACGAGAGGCCTCACCTGGAGGGAGGAGGCAAGGAATGGTGAGCGTGTCGTAGAGTCGCCACCACCTTCTTGACGCACCTCTTCCCCGGCTTGAGCAAAAAGGAGGGAGGTCAAGGAGCGGACTCGCGGCGGAGAAACGGTGGTAGGAGTCGCACGTCTTCTGTTGCTTATGGCACCTCGCGCAGGTGCTTGCGATGGATGGTATGGTGGAGTGGTAATTCAGCTCGAGGTACAACGACAAATATGGTATGCGAACACTGTTTGTGAGGGAACCGCCCCTGGACGAGGCCGGAAACTCATCTCATCGTCAGAGTCGCCGATGACGACCACAACGAACACGACCTAGCCACTGGTCTGGCACTGCTCCTCCTTTAATCCTCTCTACAGATGTAGGTGTCATGTAGATGCCATCTCCGGTTACATTGTGGCTTGCATGAGGGCGGCCGCTCCAGAGGCATAGAGGCATAATGTCGTATCTATCGTGTTAATAACTGCACGTGGTGCTTTTGGGCAACTTGATACTGGTAGATCCCATGCATCAAGACCCTACTGTGCCTGCCGGGGCTATGCGGTTTCGACTCTGACTCGGTATAGTGAGTCTTGAAGAAGCCAAACTGCCGACCTTGTGCGCACGTGGAGGTGTTTATATTTTGTTACTTGAGTAGAAGCAACGGGAAATAATAAAAATTGAAAAAAAAAAATTTAAATGGGAAGAAACTCGACACATCCATGTTGGGCCGCAATGGTCTGATTGATCTGCACGGTGTAAGGACTTGCCGACGCATTGATGCAGGGCAGGGTACTTTGAGACTTTTGAGCGGCAACCAACGCGGATATGCAGAAAAGAAGGCTGCTCTTTCGAGTTTTTGGGTTACATTATGCAACGTCTTGGCAGGGGGGGGGGGGGGACAGAATTTAGAGTGTTGGTTAAAGACGAGCCATGGATTTTAGGCTCGTCGGACAGTTCGAGAGGAGAAGGCCTGTTTCATCCGATTCAGGATGACCCGAATGAGTCGGATGACGGCCAAGGCCGATTGATGCGCACCACGTATGTTGCCTAGAACAAGTAACTAGGCCGGGCTCACTGAGCAAATGTGACGACGATGTCTCCGTCCGCCGACTCGCTCACTGACCATGTACGTACGGCCCCTTATGGTTACCAGTGCTCTTTGCTCTTTCTGCACGGAGGCGTTGTGCAGATAGTAAGCGGTACAAGGCGGACCTGCAGGCTGACGAACGGATAGATTAGGCAATGGCCGAGAGCAGGCATGGTTCATGTCTGATCTTCAAATTGGGGTTAATTATTCAAAGAGAAAAAAGAAGAACAATCGCAGAATGGGAATCCTGCCCGGCCAACGTGAGTCATTCTCTCCATGTGAAACTGGTGAGCTTGTATTCTGGCCAGTCACAGTCACCCTCGGATCCAAGCACCAAAAGTCTTTTCCTGTTCTTTTCTTTGTCTCAGACCGCCTCCCGACGCCACAAGAACTCGTACAGCAAGGTCAGAGTCAGGCTGACAACTGGTAGGAAAGAGGCCTCGCGGCAGGGAAGGAAGGAAAGGTATTGTCTGATACTTGATGTCAAACCCCCCGTTTCCCCTTTTTTGTTGTTTCGACTGGCAGGGCTCTCTCTGGCGGGCTGGGGGCTGGGCTGTCTTGCTAATTGGCGGAATTATGGCCAGGTAATCTGTACTCCGCGAGCGAAACTTGTTTCATGGGTTGCGGGCCGTCAGGTAATTATACTGAAATCTCAACTTATTTATTATAGGGGCACCATTGCTTCTCTTTGTTCTTGTAGTATCCACGAGGGCCAGGCGTCGCCAAGACTTCCATCTCATCTAGCTTTTTTTTACCCGGCCGACCAA
This sequence comes from Cordyceps tenuipes, assembly GCA_025583755.1. Taxonomy (NCBI): domain Eukaryota; kingdom Fungi; phylum Ascomycota; class Sordariomycetes; order Hypocreales; family Cordycipitaceae; genus Cordyceps; species Cordyceps tenuipes. The sequence goes on from JANZYN010000117.1 coordinate 34,278, forward strand.
AATGTGACACGCGCCTGGCCCATGCATGTCTCGTTCTGCAACTCCAAAAGGGAAGTCTGTTCTGTCTTGTCTGTCTGTCTGTCTGTGCTGTCTCTGTTCTGTGTCCATCAGTCTGTCGGGCTGGGCGGTCACCCAAACTCCGGCAAGGCTACGTACTGTCTGTAAGATTTTACTTCTGCTAGTCTTGTATCAGTACGAGTACTTCCGAACATTGGGTCCGTGAATTAAAAGTTTGAAAAAAAAAAGCCCCTTTCCATTCTAGTGTCAGACGCCGTCGCGTATGCGTCATTGGTTCGCAGTACGAAGTACGACGCAACTCCGCAGGGGGAGAGCGGAGAGACGAACAGCTTTGCCATTCTGACTGGTCGAAGTGGCAGCTATGGAGGGCGGCCTACACCATCCCAGGCAAATCTCGGCTCGCGTTAGAGGTTAGAGGCGAGGTGAGCTCATGGTGAGTCAGTCGTTCCCTGCCTGTCTTGCTTGGTCCCTCTCTGCTCTGCTCTGCTTGTCCCGGATGTGGGAGGCAACGGTTGCTGATGAGTTTCTTGGCAACTTGCTCCCCCCAGCGTCCTCTCCGTAATTGTACCCGGTGTGAGCAGCAGATCCGGCCGGTGGGTAGGTGAAGTCCGCACGCACAGACGATAAGTTATTCTTCTGTCACTAATATCGAACTAGTGAGTGTGACTGTTCAAGATGAACGGCGAAACCCACCAGAAAGGGATGAAACGGGGATACCAACCTTCGGACCCGACAGCTTCCAGGGGGGGCGCGGGGATCAAAGCCCCAGCTCAACATTGTTAGTTTGCTTCAGCTGGGACATGCGTTGGCCATGCCAGCGGATCGCTTTGTTTGTTTGCGTTTGTTGCTTCAGTCTCCGTAATGAGGCTTTGGCTTCGGAGACAAGGGCCAGCCTCGCAGCCTATTCGCGGACTTCGGACTGCTTACGGACCCGATACCTTGTCAGCCTTTTTCGTTTTTTCTTTTTTTCTTTTTTTTTTTAATTCTGCCCTGCGAGTACGATTGCGCATGTTTCCTTATTAGTCCCTCTCCTGGCAGTCCCTTGTCATGTTGGTCACTTTGAATAATAATATCGGTCCCTCCCTTCCCTCTCTACGATCGCCGTGTCCCCTTCCTTTCTCCTTGTCTATTCTCGTTGACAATTCTTGACTTCTTTTATACTTTTCCCATTCCCCAATTCTCTTGTATCCGGTGATCTCCAATCTTGATCTACCATCTCGCCACACCCACTACGTGATCACCCTTGTCGCCACGCCTTGCAAGACGAGAGCTGAAACAAGACCACGACATCAGACTGACGGCAACAAAGGAGGGAATACAGGAGGGAAAAAAAGGCAGGACATCTCGAGATTACCAACACAATGGCCGCTGAAGACAGCGCCACCGAGGTTGGATCTATCGGGTCGCGTCACAAGACGACCGTCGATCACACGCCGCCGCCAGCCTCGGTCAACGACGTCTCCGAGAAGCAGCCCGGTGCTGCTGCCGCCGCCGCCGAGGACGACAGTGTCTCCAATGAAAAGGACACCGTCGCCACCACCGACACGCCCAGCGACGATCCCGATGAGGGCATCGAGTACCCCGTTGCCTGGAAACTGGGCCTGATCACCATTGCCCTGTGCCTGTCTGTTTTCTGCGTTGCCTTGGTAAGTTCACTTCCATGAATTCACTTCCATGAATTCATTTCCATGAATTCATCCAAAATTTCACTTCTTGATCCTCGCTAACCACTTCTTCCCAGGACAACACCATCATTGCCACCGCCATCCCCCGCATCACCGACGAGTTCAAGGCCGTCCAGGACATTGGCTGGTACGGCGCCGCCTACCTGCTCACCACCTGCGCCGTCCAGCTCATCTTCGGCAAGCTCTACACCTTCTACTCGGTCAAGTGGGTGTACCTCGGCGCCATCTTCCTCTTCGAAGTCGGCTCCGTCGTCTGCGGCGCCACCCCGACCTCGGTCGGCCTCATCATCGGCCGCGCCATCGCCGGCCTCGGCGCCGCCGGCATCTTCTCCGGCGCGCTCCTCATCATCAGCCGCAGCGTGCCCCTCCGCCAGCGGCCCGTCTACATGGGCATCATCGGCGCCGTCTACGGCCTCGCCTCCGTCGCCGGCCCGCTCATGGGCGGCGCCTTCACTGACAAGGTCACCTGGCGCTGGTGCTTCTACATCAACCTGCCCTTTGGCGGCGTCACCGCCTTCTTCATCGTCATCTTCCTGCACCTGCCCGACGCCAAGACGGCGCTCAAGAACACCTCCCTCAAGGAGCAGCTGATCTCCTTCGACCTCGAGGGCACCCTGTGCTTCATCCCCGGCATCGTCGCGCTGCTGCTCGCGCTGCAGTGGGGAGGCTCCCGCTACCCCTGGGGCAGCGGCCGCATCATCGGGCTCTTCGTCGTCTTTGCCGTCCTCATCGGCGCCTTCATCGCGATCCAGGTCTGGAAGGGCGAGCGGGCGACGGTGCCGCCGCGCATCTTCATGAACCGCACCGTCTGGGCCTGCTCCGCCTTTGTCGTCTGCCTCGGCGCCGCCTTCTTCATCATGGTGTACTACCTGCCCATCTGGTTCCAGGCGATCCAGGGCAGCTCCGCCGTCGACTCGGGCATCAAGAGCCTGCCGCTGATCCTCGGCCTGGTCGTGCTCTCCATGATCTCGGGCGCCCTCGTGTCCGCGCTCGGCTACTACGCGCCCTTCATGATCGCGTCGGCCGTGCTCATGTCCGTCGGCGCCGGCCTGCTGACTACGCTGGACATTGGCGCCGGCCGCAACGAGTGGATCGGCTACCAGTGCATCTTCGGCTTCGGCGTCGGCCTGGGCATGCAGCAGCCCATGGTGGCCATGCAGGCGGCGCTGCCGGTCGCCGAGGTCGCCGTGGGCACCGCCATCGTCATCTTTGCCCAGACCCTCGGCGGCGCCCTCTTCATCTGCGTCGCCCAAAACGTCTTCCAGAACAAGCTCAAGGAGATCATCGCCGCCGCCGACATCCCGGGCCTGACCCTCGACGCCGTCAACTACGTCGGCGCCACCGGGGCGCGCACGCACTTCCAGGGCGAGGCCCTCGAGGTAGTCCTCAAGGCCTACAACACGGCCATCACCAACTGCTTCTACGTCGCCGTCGCCCTCGCTGTGCTGTCCCTCGTCGGCGCTCTCTTCACGCCCTGGATCTCGGTCAAGGGCAGGAAGATTGAGATGGCTGCCGCGTAGATGGCAGGCTGTGGCGGACTCAAGTAAAAAGTTTGATACCACTAATTTTTTTATTATTGTTTACATATACGGACTTTTGTCATCGGGGCGGCGCATACCTGGTTCACGGCCTTATTTGCTTGCAGAGTGTTTCACCACTCCATGTTTTTGTTGATGGGTTTCTCTACTCTTGGTTTACTGTTACTAGAGGACTTGGTATATTACGGTATTGATAGAGCGAGCATAGACGAGATGAAGAGGAATACGAAATCTCCGTTAATGGACTATTTATCTACGAGTTGTGCACGTGGTACATATTGGGCCGGGACATGGCCGGTCCGGAGGCGGAGGGCCGGCCGGGTCTCAGTGAACAGGCGCTATACTAATACTGGATATAGCCTATAGCCTCTAACTTATAGGCACCTTGTTGGCGCTGTAACTAATTGTCTTGTGCATAATCTGCACCGTACTGGCTGGCTGCTGCCGCACATGCGCCACGCACCAGCCCCACAGCCACAATCCCCAGCAGCAGCCACCAACCAAGTCGATAACCTCATGCAGGGAATCCCCGCAAAACCTCCAACTCTAACAATCCATCCAGCATTCATCATCCACCATCCATCCACCACCCACCACCCACACTCGCTGCTCGCCGTTGAACCTAGTCGAATCTCGCCTCGCACCGTTTATCCTACAGCACAACACACGCATCCTCTCTCTTTTCATCTGCTGCAGGATGATGCCCCCGTCCATCTCGCAGTAGATAGCTAGTAGATGGCTGCTGCATCCATGCTTCACCATCCGCTGCTACCATACCCAGACCTCGCCGCCACACACCACCATCACCATCACCACCACCATCACCACCATCACAACCCCCATCATCCCTTCCCTCCTCCGCCCACCACCCAACCACCACCATGCAGTCACCACTCGCCGCCGCCTCGATGCCCTCACCCGTCTCTCAGCCCCTCGGCTCTCCCACTCTCAAGTCGCGAAAGAAGCGCTCGCCATATGTTGCAATTGCTTGGTGCGTACCGTCTTTACTCTTTCATTTCGTTCTTTCTGCTCTCCAATTGACGCACCTTTCCGCTAACCCCGGCCATCTCGCAGTGTGTATGTCACCAGCGCCCTGTTCCATCCGCCTGGTTCAGCCACCAGCCCTGCTCACGCCTCATCGCTAACCCTGTAATCTCTCACCACACAGAACATGCAAGCAAAGAAAGACAAAATGCAGCGGTGAACGGCCCTGCAAGCGCTGCCGCGACAGCGACATCATGTGTGTCTACGGTCGCGCCACGCGCTTTCAGTCTACCGATGAGACCTCCTCGTATGTCGTCACCAGTCTCACCCGACCGACGTGTTCCATTCATTGGCCTTTTCCATCATCGCCAAGCCCGTCTCATCGCCCTTGCTCTTACAATCCACGTACTAACAATGACGCCCCAGGAAATCAACAAGGTCAAAACGAGACTCACAGCCCGCAAATGATGCTCACAAGCCCCCCGAGCGAGATGCTTTCCGCGTCAAGAAACCGCCATCCTCGGCGCCGCCGCGCTCACAGAGCAGTGCAGAGACGAGTGCCCAAACACGCCATGGCGCTTCCGACTATTACCTCCGCCTCGCTGAAAAGCGCCTCGGCGATCTCAGCCCCAACCCCAGCCGCTCAGTCTTTGGTAGCGGCCGCCAGCAGCAGCTCATGATCGGCTCTCACATTATGCAGCAGCTCATCGACCACCGCAAGACCGGCGCGCCTCCCGGCACCTTTGCGCCTCTCGACAAGGAGCTCTGGATACGCATCATTGACATTTACGAGGAAGAAGTCGCCCTGCAGTACCCGTTCCTCGACCTCGAGAATCTGCGCCACAGAATCAGGGCTGCCGCCCCGCCAAGCGAGAGCAGCCCTGTCCCCCAAGACCAGGTCGCTGTCGAAGACATCATGTCGCTGGTTCTCTCCGTCGCCTCTAGTATCGTCGACCCAGAAACCCTGACTGTCGCCAACAGCTTCGTCGAGTCCTTGTTCAGCGGCGCCATGCTACGAACTCAGCTTGGCGCCGTCAACAAGACGGACCTATCCATCATCATCCTGGCTGTACGTGCCCCTGCCCGTCCGTACCCGAGTATCACTACTTACCACACTGACTGACATTTCTCCCTAGAGCATTTTCTTTTTCCTCAATGACAAGGAGATGCTGGCCTGGAGAGCAATTGGCAACGTCCTTCGCTCATTACACGAAATCATAGCGCAAAACACAGAGGACGCACCCAACCCAACAACGCTGGACCAGCTCAAAGATGTCGGCGAAAAGTTTTACTGGTCTGTATACACTCTCGATCGTCGATGGGGCTTTGGCACCGGCTTGCCCTTTTCTGTTCACGACTCCGATATCCATCGTCTGCCGCACTTCAAAGTACGTTCGTATGCGCCCATCCCGCTACTACCCACCCAGCCTTGACCAATCTTTGCAGGACGACTCGCTCTCCTCGACATATCTGAGACAGATGATCGAGTACAGCATCATCTCTGCCGAAGTACGGCGATCCATCCTTCAGCCATCCACATCACCAACCGCCACAGTCACCGCCCTCGCCGCCACGCGCAACCTGCTCGACTTTCAAGTCACCCAGTTCCAGAAGAACATCCCCAAGCGGCTGCAGTTCCTCGGACTGCAGGACAAATTCGACCCGACGCGGGAGAAGCGCGGCGAGTACCGCCTCCGGCTCGTCCTGTACCTGCGCTGCAACCAGATGCGCATGGTCATCCACCGCAAGTCGGCCATGTCGCTCGCCACCGGCGGCTTTGACACCTCCACCACCAACGTGCTCGCTGAGACGTCGCAGGACACCATCCGCGTACTCATCGCCCTCGCGCGCGAGACTGACATCTACCACGCCCAGCAGCGCACCTTCAACCACTTCCTCGAGACCGCCCTCGCCTCCCTCCTCCTGCTGCTCTGCTACGCCGAGGCCGAGTACCGCGTCGGCTACCTCCCCGACGTCCTCGCCGCCATGGAGCTCGTCCAGCACCTCTCCGTCCACTCCCCCGTCACCCGCGCCCTCAAACAGAAGCTGCACCGCGTCCAGCACATGATCAAGGCCTTTCGTGTCTCCAACCACACCTCTGCCCAGCCCTCCCGCGCCGCCTCCGCCGGCCCCGACCACTTCGCGGACCGCCCTGCCGAAACCGCCCTCGTCGGCACGTCCGCGTCCGTCCCGCCGCAGATCCCCGTCTCCCTCGCACCCGTACTCGACACCCAGCAGCAACAGCCCGTGTTCCCGCCCGCCACGGCGCTCGCGGAAATGGCGATGGGCAGCGGTGGTGGCTCGTTCACCCCGGTCGGTGGCGGCGGCGTCCAGCAGCAGAATTTTCAGATCAGTCAGATGAACACCCCGCAGCCGTACGACGACGCCGGATTCGTCGCGGGCAGTGGCGGCGCGGGCGCGGGGAGCATGCACTCGCAGCAGTCGGCGAGCGACTCGACGTCCATGATGGACTTGGTGGCGGCGCACGACATGGGCGACCTGCCGAATGACTTTTTCACCTCGCAGTTTACCGATCTGGGCGACATTCTCAAAGATTACGACAACTTTCGGTTTTGACACCACGACCAAATTTAAGAGTATGGGCGTTTTCTTTTTATTTTCATATTATTATATATGCGCTTTGTATATACGGAGCAATCTAGGAGGCAGATCATTTTAGCTAACATTCACGAACCGGTGGAGTTTGGTTTTTTTACAGCATGATTTTTCATGCAAAATATACCCAGCTGCAAACTTGAGCCCCCTGACCGTTCCCAGTGTCGCGTATGTACTTGCGTCGTCTACATTCCTAACCAGTTAAGAAGAGCCTACCCATTCAAGTATCCAGACCAACTATTGTCGTTTGAGGGCCTTGAGTAGTGCTGTGATGCCAACGTGTCACTACTGGGGGGATTCGGTCGAGCCTTGTACCACAGTCTGCTTGCCAGCAAGTTGCGAAAGGATTTTGCTCTACGTGGACAGCGAGGGGGAGGCTGCTGCTAGTGATGAATGAGGATAATCGGTCGCATTCACCATATCGTATTTATCGATTTTAGGCGCCAGATCGGGTAGCGCGTAAAACCAGCCGGAGAGGGCAAGGCATGCGAGTTCCGTTCCTTTTAGTCGGCTCGATGCATGTGGAATCACTATGGTTGTTTTGGGGAGGGTCTGGTAGAACGGAGCAGGAGAATGTAAACTTGACGGCGCGAACATTCGAAGCTTTTTACAGATACGAAACCGAAGCCGTTGAGGCGTGTCGATCCTTAAATGTGTAGCGCATGCAGAGTATCTGACATGATAAAATAACGAGGCTGTGATGAATGAGACACTTGTTTGACAAGGGAAGCTTATCATTTTATTAGCTGTCTAATCCATAATTAATAAGTGGCGTTTGATGCAGATTTATCGATCACGGTCGGGCCGAGTGCATGACTCTTGGCGCTTTTCGCCTTGTGCGTGCATGCATGCATAACTGCGACAAGGCAGAGGCTGAAAATACCTGTGTATAAATTGTACAATCTATTTCGCATCCATCATTATTCCATTCAGCTCTCTCTTTATAGTACCGAAAGCATTCTGGCCCACGAGTTTCAAGGTTCTTTTGCGATGCCTGTATCAATCCACGGATAGATACCCAAGTTGGATACTTTAATAGAGGCTGTTATTATCCAGTGCACTGTACTGCGAACCAGACCGTGATCATAGCACCACCACGGGGCAACATCTCACCGTCTCCAATCCATCCATCTGTCAGCTCGGGCCTTTGCAGCTCGGGTCTCTGCCAGCTCGGGAACAGCCGCTATCATGTAAACGACATGTGCCGTATCTTGACACAATGATACTTAACCTGTTTCCACTATAGGTGGCCTCGTGTAGGCACCCTGCGCCTTTATCAGTTGTCCAATGGCACAGCCCTTATTGACCACCCTCCCACCTCTGTAGACACCACTGTCTGTCCAGTTGCCCCGCCTCCATCGACTCATACTACTAGGTAGTTAATTGACGCTCCGGCTCCGGCGCTTTTTCTTGTCGACCTGAGAAAACTGGTGCAGCACCTCGGAAATACCAGCAGGCCAGCCTTTTGTAATCTGTACTTGTCGTCATATCAGGCCCTGGTTCTTGGCAGTCGTTCAAAAATTTCCATTTCATACAGCAGCCGTATCTAGCTATATTTATCTGCTACACGCACTGACGCGGCCCTTGACGAACGAACCTCTGTGGCATCAATTCATTTGAACCACATTCTGCTGCTTCTCCTTTCTTTCTCCATCTATTATACCTTTTTCTTCGCACGCGTCTCTATACCCTTTTGCACCATGGCTTCGGTATGTCTGGCCAGTTTGCGGCTGCCCGACCCCGCGATAGTTTGCAAGCAACCACCCATGGCGGGGGTGACTGACTTTTTGCGCTTTTTGCGATGCAGTTCTACATTGAAAACAAAAATGTCGGCAACAACGCCGACTCGGAGGATTGGAGAAGTACGTGTCTCTACGTCCACTTGCCCGCCCGATTGCGGCTTGCTTTTGCCAGCGCTTGCTAACACTGCGACCCGTCAGTTCGCGGCTACAACCCTCTCACCCCTCCCGACCTCCTCCAGCACGAGATTGCCCAAACACCCGAGTCCAAGCGGACGGTCCTCGAGTCCCGCAACGAGGCCGTTGCTGTCGTCAACGGCACCGATGACAAGAACCGCCTCCTAGTCGTGGTCGGCCCTTGCTCGATCCACGACCCTGCGGCCGCGCTCGCCTACTGCGATCTGCTGCTCACGGCCAAGGAGAAGCACAAGGACGAGCTGCTCATCGTCATGCGCTCGTACCTGGAGAAGCCGCGCACCACGGTCGGCTGGAAGGGCCTGATCAACGACCCGGACATTGACGGCAGCTTCCAGATCAACAAGGGCCTGCGCCTCGCGCGCCAGCTCTTCGTCGACCTCACCCACCGCGGCATGCCCATCGCGAGCGAGATGCTCGACACCATCTCGCCGCAGTTCCTCGCCGACCTGCTGTCCGTCGGCGCCATCGGCGCCCGCACGACCGAGAGCCAGCTGCACCGCGAGCTCTCCAGCGGCCTCAGCTTCCCCGTCGGCTTCAAGAACGGCACCGACGGCTCCCTCGGCGTCGCCATCGACGCCATCGGCGCCGCCAAGCACCCGCACCAGTTCCTCTCCGTCACCAAGCCCGGCGTCGTCGCCATCGTCGGCACCACCGGCAACGAGGACTGCTTCGCCATCCTCCGCGGCGGCACCAGGGGCACCAACTACGACGCCGCCAGCATCGCCGAGGCCAAGGCCGCCCTCGCGAGCAAGGGCGTCCGCCAGCGCCTCATGGTCGACTGCAGCCACGGCAACTCGCTCAAGGACCACAAGAACCAGCCCAAGGTCGCCGCGGTGATTGCGGAGCAGATTGCCAAGGGCGAGAACGCCATCATGGGAGTCATGATTGAAAGCAACCACAACGAAGGTACGTATTCTTCGTCGCTGATCGCGAACCTACTGCTAACTTTCAACAGGCAACCAAAAAGTTCCCGCCGAGGGCAAGTCTGGCCTCAAGTACGGTGTCAGCATCACGGATGCTTGCATCCACTGGGAGGACACCGTCAAGGTCCTCGATAACCTTGCCGATGCTGTTAAGCAGCGTCGCAAGGTCACCAATGGCTCCGCTTAAGCTTCTTCATCTGTTTTAGTAAATTTATGCATGTATGGATTTGGATCTTGAGAGATGGTGGCGAACAAAGCCGCTATGGGATGAAAAAAAGTTTTCCTGGTTGCATATATTGGTGGTCTGAAAATACAAGCCTGACCTTGAAGTCAACGATGGAGATTAAATTCTGCTTGGGCCCCTTGTCTCAAACGGGCTCCTATTCATCACTGGCGATTGAAGCCTCGTACTAGCTCATGGTTGCTTCGTGTACAGTCCACGATAATCTAAGCGAGAAATCCCTGATTTTCAAAGGGAAATACTGAGCTGATGCCCTAGAAAGTATGAATTAGTTCAAGGTTTTCCTATTCTAGATCAGCGCGTCGTAATAAGGGGCTTTCTTGCTTTTTTAAGCCTCGATTGAAGCCTTCGCGCCATGGCATGAGTGGCCCGCAAGCCTTCGCTCAGCCAGCAAAATTGGGCCAATGGAGCGCCGTCTCACACAAGCCGAAGCTTTCACAGCAAGCACAATCCAGTTCCCCCTTGACGCAACATCTCGCTCCTTGTCAACTCTCCATCACCACCGCACAGCACCATTGATCCAGCAACACACCCACCCAAGGTCTTCATCTCAAGTTGCACATCCCCCCACGGCGCCTCCATCGCGAGCGATCGCGAATTTGCAGCAGGGCCCCCGGGCGCCGACACAAAGCCGCACCACCAAATTCGCCTCATAGCCAGCGCTCACCGCGGCCGTGAAACCCCCACGAAACCGAAACAGAGGAGCGCGACTCACAGCCATGGCTCGCGGCTACTCACCACCCGAATCGCCGCTATCCTCGGTGCGCTCCTCGGAGCGCTCCGACGACGAAGGGCACGACTTTGACGACGCCTCGTCACGCCCGTCTAAGCGGCTCAAGCTCGACGGCACGTCGCGCGCGTCGCGCGCCTCATCTGCTGCCGTGCATGATGCCGACCACGAGCATCCGGACGTCGTGCCCGAGCCGGACCACATTGAGGGCATGTCGGACCTGTCCTCGGACACGTCGGGCGATATTCCCAGCTCGCCAGCCAACGCGCGGCTCGACGAGGAGGACTTTCAGGAGCAGGTCAGCGCCTGCGACTGGGACGGCTGCGAGGCCGGCGACCAGGGCAACATGGACCGCTTGGTCGAGCACATACACAACTCCCACATCGAAAACCGTCAGAAAAAGTACACGTGCGAGTGGAAGAGCTGCCCGCGCAAGGGCCTGACGCACGCCAGCGGCTACGCCCTCAAGGCACACATGCGCAGCCACACGCGAGAGAAGCCATTCTACTGCTACCTACCAGGTTCGTCTTGAAATCTTCCTTCCTCCTTGAGCTGTTACTTGACCATTGGCGTGTCAAGCCTGAAACTAACCGGCCGTTCTTTTTTTTTAACAGAGTGCGACCGCTCATTTACGAGATCCGACGCCCTTGCTAAACACATGCGAACCGTCCATGAGACCGAAGCCCTGCGTCCCTCCGACCCCGTCCCCAAGTCCATGCAAGCCGGCCCGCCGGGCAAGGCGAGCAAGCTCAAAATCATCATCAAAACACCGCAATCGCATGGCCAAGGCGGCCAGGACGGCTCGGGGGGCGCCGCCGCCCACGACGAGGAGGAGGAGGAGGGTCACGCCGACTACTTCACCCCGCTGACGAGCGAGCTGTTCACGGCCGAGGAGCTCGCGCTGCCCGTCGACAAGCTGTACCGCAAGTGCTACTGGGAGGCCAAGTGGGCCGGCGAGGTTGGCGAAACGCTGACACGCGAGTGCCGCGAGTGGGAGGAGGTATACTACAAGGAGTGGCTCGAGAAGGAGGTGCTGCTCTCGCAGGTCATCCAGAGCGAGGTCGACTGGCACCAGCGCCGCGAGGCCGTGCTCGCCGCCGACGCGCAGAAGCAGAAGCAACTGCAGCAAGAGGCGGCGGCGGCCAACGGCACACCGGTCGAGGACGGCAGGCAGCAGCAGCAGCCGCCGCGTGCAAAGGAGAATGGCGTGAGAAGTGCGGCGGCGGCGGCGGCGGCGGCGAGCGATGAGGCGGATCGACCCGTCGCGCTCCGGCCAGGGGCCATTGCTATTTAGGAGCAGTCGTCGCCTGTGCGCCGATCCCCACGTTTGGCGGCGGCGGCGGCTGCTGCTGCCGCCGCCGCCGCCTCTGCGGGACGATCTGTCTCGGTGCCGTCGTGGGCGAGCTGGTCTGATGAATCGGAGCCGGAGTCGCCGACGAAGGGAAGAAGGGTTATGTTAGATTATAGCTGGAGAAGCGGGAAAAGGAGGATGAATGCAAAGATGTAACGGAGTTTCTTGGGGATACGGGCACGATTATGGTTCTACTTTTCCTTTTTTTCTTTTCCTTGATGCTTTTTTTGCCTGGGGATCTACCTGTACAGTGTACGGCGCTTGTAACGCACCAGCTACTACCTGATTAATGCAATTACCTTTTTTTCTTAGAAGACAATACATCATTGTCTCACGAATAGCAGCCTGTCGCGGACTTGCCCTCATGTGCCATCCGTCCGTCCATCCATGTGATGCATGGCAAATTCCTCTTCTCTCAACTCACTGATTCCCAACGCGGTTTAGCGTGCGCCGACTTCGCAGGCACTGGGGTTTCCCATGGCCTGTTTAGTTACACTTTTAATTTCTAATCGGCCAGCCGTCATTGCGCGGGGCGCAACATGTCTTTCTCTTTATCTGCAGCAGGAAAACCGCCACCACAAAAGGTTGAACAACACCCATTTCTCCTTATTTTTCCCCTTCTCTCCCATTCCAAGACAGCTTTCATTTCTCCTCTCTTCACACTGCGTCTTCTTGACAACAGACTTCCCCTTCACATCATCACGCCAGCTCTACGATCAAGCGTTCTCTCCGCCACCGACGCTTGCTCTAGTGACGGTTATCAACACCCGCCCCAGAAACCCTTTCGGAGTCGACGAGCCGAAACCCGGCCACACCACCACCACCCACCCTGACGAGGGAAAAAAAGGGAAAAACGAAGCACGCAAGGGACTTCATCCTGAAAAAACCCCAACCCCTCTTCCGCATAAAAAAAAAAAAGAAAAAAGAGCCCGCCTCACAGCGGCGCGCAAAACCCCCCCGGTCGACCATGAGCGCCATCCTCTCCACCGACGACCTCAACGACTTCATCTCCCCGGGCGTCGCCTGCGTCAAGCCCGTCGAGACCCTCCCCGCCGCCCCATCCTCCCTCGAGACCGAAGTCATCCTCGACGGCGACTCCCGCTCCGCCGCCGCCGCCGCTCCGCCGGCCGAAATCTCCCTGACCGACTGCCTCGCCTGCTCCGGCTGCGTCACCTCCGCCGAGGCCGTGCTCGTCAGCCTGCAGTCGCACACCGAGGTCCTCGCCACGCTCGACGCCGCGCCCTCTCTACACGTCATCGGACCCGACGATCCCGCCACGCCCGGCGGCCGCTACACCGTCCGCGGGTTGGAGGACGAGCGCGCCAAGCTGCTCGTCGCCAGCGTCAGCCCGCAGACGCGCGCCAGCCTGGCCGCCGCGAGCGGGCGGACGCCGGCCGCCGTCGGCGCCATGCTCGAGGCGCTGCTGCTCGACGGCGGCGGTGCGCTCGCGCGCACCGGCCGGTACGGCAGCGGCTTCGCGTGGGTGGTGGACACGAACGCGGCGCGGGAGATGACGCAGGTGCTGAGCGCGGAGGAAGTCCTCGGCTCTTGTTCCTCGGCGGCTCTGTTTTCGGCGGCATCGCCGGCCATCAAGAAGCCGATACTGGCGGCGTCGTGCCCGGGGTGGGTGTGCTACGCGGAAAAGACGCACCCGCATGTGCTGCCGCACCTGTCGCGCGTCAAGTCGCCGCAGGCCCTTACCGGTACGCTCCTCAAGACGACGCTGAGCGTGGCGCTCGGCATCCCGCCGAGCCGCATCTGGCACCTCGCCGTCATGCCGTGCTTCGACAAGAAGCTCGAGGCGAGCCGCGAGGAGCTCACGGACGAGGTGTGGGCGCGGTCCGGCATACCGGGCCGCGGCGTGCGCGACGTCGACTGCGTCATCACGAGTAAGGAAGTCCTCATGCTGGCTGAAAGCAGGGGTTTGGATTTCTTCAAGCTATCGCCGGAGGCCCGGCTGCCTACCATGGCGCCGTTCCCCGATCCTACGCTACAAAAGTTCTTGTTCCGCCAACCATCGACCTCTCCGCCGCTGCAAAAAACAACACCCCTTGCCGCCGGCTCGTCTGGCGGCCTCCTGTACCATATCCTGCAGAGTAGAGTAGCACAGACACCCGGTGCTGAGATCCAAGTCATCAAGGGTCGCAACGCTGACGTTACCGAGTACGTCGTGTCCGTCGATGGGGAGCCCGTCTTCAAGGCTGCGCGGTACTATGGCTTCCGCAACATTCAAAACCTCGTTCGGCGGTTGAAGCCGGCTCGACCATCTAAGATGCCGGGCGGCAAGCCATTTGGCAGCGCTCGTCGCCCGACGGGCGGGAAGTCGGCCTCGCTTGAGCACAGTTACGTCGAGGTCATGGCGTGCCCGGGCGGCTGCACCAATGGCGGCGGCCAGATCAAGGTCGACGACGCTGTCGTGATGGAACGCAAACAGCTCTCCGACAAACCGGGGCCACAGGAGCAGAAGGAGTGGCTGGCAGAGGTGGATGAGGCGTACTTTTCGGGCGATGAAGGAGCCGCGGTTGAGGATGGGCCTGCGCCGGGGGATGTGGTGCTCGGCATCTCCCACTCCTATATAAATGATACCCTGGCATACTGGTCAAACATGACCGGCATTGATTTACGTAGACTTGCATTCACCACATACCGCGAGGTCATTAGCGATGTTGGAAAGGCCAGCGAGGGCGAACGGGTCATCCAACTCGCAGGCAAAATTGGCGGCGGTTGGTAAGAGGATGCAGAACGGAATGAAGCATATACAGCATAGATAGCATAGAATTAGCTTGTTGCAGCAGCAAATCAAGCCTCTTTCGCGCCGCGCCGCGCAAATCCAAAACCTCCTCTTCCAGTGCCGTCCGGCCCTCTGGGTTCCCGCAACGGCACGCCCTGATCTCGGATTTGTAGCCCCGTGCCACCGTTGCCGTAGCCCGCCGCCTCATCCCGTTTGCGGAAGCCGCCGTCGGGTTTAGGCGAGTAGTTCGGGTCGTACAGCTTGCCTGGGCTCGCCTGAGACGGCGGAGCTGTGCGGCGTGACTCAAACGGGCTGCGTGTATTATCCGAGCCGCGTCCGCCCCGCCCTCGGCCACCGCCGCGGCTCTGCTGTGACCTCGCGTCCAACCGGGGTGGTGTTGTGGTACCTCCGTTACCCGGCGACGATCCACGGGAGGAGTTCGCGGAGTCGCCAAAGATCTTGGCGCGGGCCTCGTCGTACTTGCGTTGCTTCTCATCGCGTTCGCGCTTCTGCTTGGCACGCACCTCCTCGGCGCTGAGCTGAACTTCCTTCCTGGGCCCGTCGTCGTCGTCAGCCAAGCGGGAGGGCTCGCCACGCCTAGCGATGACTGGCTTCCTGCTCAGCAACTTGACTTGCGGCTTGAATGTCGCGGCCAGCGGGACGGCGTTGGTAGCCTCGACGTAGTGAAACGTCTCGTTGGATTCGCTATAATGGCGTAAGCAGAGGCCCTCATCGTGCTGATTGGCTGATTTGGGGTTTCGGCAACTTACGCGGCTTCCCATAGCTTTCGATTGGATTTTACGTGCTCCTCTAGACGCTCGGCCTTGGTCAAGACTGGCGTAGGAGTAGGATTTGCCGCCTCTTCCTTGGCAGCCCGATCTGCCTGAGTCTCCCAGTCGTCATCCCAAGCGTCGGGAACCACGGTTCTTTTGCTCATTGCGGCGGAGAGCTTCGTTTTGTGAGTATATCAATTGCTCTTTCACACCCGGGGTGGTTGCTGTGAGCGCTGGTTCGGAGCCAGACAGGCCTGGCTGGTGCGATCAGTACAGTGTTGAGATAAAAATGCTAACGCTCGTCTCTTGCGCGCTTAGGGCAGGAGACTCGACCCAGGTCAACGCATGGATATTGTGCCGAGATGTGGGCTGCGGTCCGCTAGTTTGATGCTTCTAGGCATGTAAAGAGGTAGCCGGGTAATAATGCGAATGTGCAAGGCTGACGGATGTTTGCCAGAGGCGTGGTAAATGGTGAGATTTTGTGTGCGGCAACTTGGTTTGGAGGTCTCGAGAACAGAATGAGGGACCTGTGGGGCCTCGTCAAGTAGCCACCGCCTGAAAGGCAGGAGGGGCAACTAACAATGACAGCGCCCCATAGTTCCAGCCAGACATCCCTCAGACACCAGACAGACAATCGTCCGCTATATCGACACAGGGTTGCGTTATCCCTCCGTCATCTCGCAAATTGCTAATCACTGCACTACATGGCCGACTCATCGCCCATGGCGTCCGTCAAGACTAACGGCAAAAGATACAAGGACGACAAGGAGCACCATCGCAAGAGGCTGACTGATGCATCCTTCAACGCCAGTGAGTTGGCAGCCACGGCGGTTTTGGAACATGGAAATAGAACTGATGGTTTTCACAGGCCGCTATCCTGATCCCCTGGAGGCTCGGCCGTCGCCGGACCCCAATTTCAAGGGACCGGAGGGTGTAACGCCGGAGATGACGCAGAACTGGTTGGATATGATCAAAGTGGCCGAGGCGACGTCGGCTTCCTTACATCTATGAAGTTCTGATTGAGCTTTATCTGCGAAATATTTTTCTCTTCAGGCTTCTCGACCCTAGGGATCACGGCGCTGGTTGGGTGTGACAGCATCGGTTCATATGCATTGACGACAGGCCTGGAGAGCCATTTTGAAGAAGCATGGCATTATACAACCGCACATGCATCAAGAAATATCATTACTTTGCCTTGGCTGGTGTTTGCTCAGTTGGGAAACGATAGGTTATGTGTGGTTATATTACCATGTTCTATGGACATCGATGGTGCAAGCTGAGCTGAATCATCCATGCTATGCAGATGCAGCCTCTGAACCGCTGCTCTGAGCATCCAATTCAGCCATGTCTGCCATGCAACTTGGATGATGTGCGGCTGAATAATGTGTTCACCAGCATGCTCGGTCTGCAGCGTAACGACAAACAAAGCTGCTGGCCGCAATAGTACAGTCTTGTGTACAGAAATTCAAGTGAAAATTACACCAACTATCGTTGCTGTTGGCAGAAGATGATATGAATTGGCCTTGAAAATTGTACATCTTGTGAGACTCGAGATATCCAATAGTGGCGGCGACATCTCGGGCAGCCGTATCCAGCCACCAAGCCTGGATGGCACTGCGGCGCCTCTGACTACACAACGTCCATAGTTTATTTACTTGCTGAAAAACTCGAATCTTATTCTCGGCGTATCGTTTTTGCGGGCGCTGACGGTATTCATTATCTGATGATCCCAAAATCGGAGCAGACCTCATTGATTAGATTCGCGCAGTGGCCCGCGACCAAGCCAGAGATGCGGTGATCGAAATGAAGATAGAATGGTGGCAGCTATGTACGCTCTGACTGGCCCATGGTCTAGGGTGTAAGCTGAGCACGTAATGGTACACCGCCTCGGAGCTGACGCAGCAAACGGTAAATTTTCAATATGCGTGGCTTTTTTTGCTTGTGCGAGTTTACGAGTCGGGGAGAGAGCGGCAGTAACTTGGTGCATTGAGGGGAAGAAAAGCAAGCATGACAGGTTGAAAGGGGTTAACTTGTGAGTACCGAGAAAAAGCGCGCTCTAGGCTCCCTGGTAGGGCCACGGCAGCTTGGCGTGCTCAGCTATTTTTGCATGTTGGGTAACGGAACAGATTCGAGCAAAGGATTTCAGCAGCTGAAACGTGGCAAAAGAAAAGAACAGGCCAATGGGATTCCATGGGTAACGAGAAAGGCGGCTGGCGACTACGGTTACTGTCCTGGAAGGCTATGTGATTGCTCGATTTCATCGCATCGCGATCGGAGACACTCGGGATTGCCACGTCAAGGTTACAAATCACCATTAGCGGCCCAGTAGACAGGTAGCTGCGTGAAAAGGAGAATGCTTCATGCGGTGCGGGGAGCAGAGGGGTTGAGTGGGATTCGGATGAGCTTGTCGGCACATCTCGCACCAGTCTGGGTTTGGTGGCGATGCATTTGGTTTTTGGTTGGCGATGGATGGCCGGCTCGAGTCTGTGGCTCCATCGGAGAAGGGAGTAGGAGAACGATGGGTGAGGAGTAGCTTGACAAATAGGCCGAGACTTCCGATTCCGAAGAAAAGCTTGTTCATTTGGTTTCTTGCCGGGATCTTTTAATAAACCTTCCGTTTGTCAGTCCAGACGGGTGGTGACGGTGACTGAGAGCTCTAGAATTTCTGTATGTACATTAGTAGGTAGTACGTATGTACATAGTAGAGCTGTCAGTGGCAAACGATGGGCAAGTGCAGAGCCTCACGGTTTTCAAATCTAGAATCGGTTTAATAATCGGGGGAAACAAAAGCGAAGGTAATGAAGTCTTTATTCCATTCGCCACAAAACTTAATCTGCATGATTCCTAATCCAAGGCTTGGCAATTATGTCAAGAAGCTTTCTTGCACTCTTTCTGAAAGCTTGGAAAGGGCGCACAGCTGCTGGACAAGGCAAGCTCTAAAATAAGATGAGGGGCAAGGAGGAGGGGATGGATACATACACACCGCAGGAAGCTCCCATCATCAGACAGACCCGCCAGACAAAAAGAAATGAAAGGAAGACGGGAATGTTGACTGATAGGAGAAGTATCGTCTCGTGCATGTGCTACCTAACTACCCTACCATCTACCTCCACTGGCACTGGCACTGGCAATGGCACTGGCCCTTCCTTGGCCTACCAGGATAACTACATCATCAGTACCTTGCTTGGTATGTACAGCGGTTCCCCCTCCCTCCGCGATGCCTGCGGGGAAGTCTTGGTCTCGTCCCGCAATTATGGACTGGCGGGTAGCTGATGAGTATGAGCAATGGAGAGAGCCGCCACCACGGTATACTTACGGACGGAGTGGTGGTAATCTGTACTATGTAAGTTACGCATCAGCGGATGGGCGGGTGAATGGATGCAGCAGGTCCGAAAAGAGGAGAAAGATGGGATGAGAACGGGGTAAGAGAAACAATGATTGGAAACAGGAGGCTGGTTGCAAGACTCAAAGATTGTTTTCTTTCAAGATGTGTCACCCGGTCTCGCTACGCAAACTGTCGTGCTCCCAAAATTACAAGGCAAAGAAAGCCTTTCGCGTCGAAGCGGGCGCCCATAGTGCCTATTATTGGCTCCTACAGAGGTAAGACAAGGTAAGGCAAGGCAAAGCAAGGCAAGATGGATGTAACTTGTATGTATGTAACTCATAACTTGCGGTAGGTACTGGGCCTCGCCCCCAGGTGGCGGGTTAGGTTAAGTGGGTGCCAAAGGCAACTCTTCCTCATTATTAATAGCAAGGCGTTCGCGATAGCTAGCGGCCGTTCTTCATCGTCGACCTCTACACTTGCATCATACACTCTACCGGAACTCACCTCTTCACCACACTCACACTCTGCTCGGCATCAACCAGCTACGACTCGAAGCTTGACCTGGAGCAACATCTACGCCGTTGGTTCTGTCTGGCATTACTTTTCTCATCTCCTCTTTCGATTTTCTTTGCATCCATCAGTGCGGCTCACCACTCTCGTTCTCTTTTTAATCTAGGTTGCCATTGATATCAGGACCGCTCGCCATGATGACTGGCAACGACCCGACTCATCAACACCACAACGGCGGCGGATTCGATCTACTACGCCGAGCAACACAAGCCATGATGTCCAAGTGAGTCAACTATTCTCTAGTCTTTCTCTTTCTTATATTTTTCCTTGTTTTTCTTGCTTCATCAAAGACAATTTCCGCTGCCTAGTGGCGGCATTTGGAGTGGTTCTCCTACTACTGCGACCGGCCCAGTGGCTGCGACTATTGCTCTTGGTGTCCCGCCTCGAGCGGCGTTGTCATCAACGCCAACCCTCTGATATTTGCGGAGAAGATGAGCCAAAAGAGGGACGGGAGTGCACGATATTCATTTCAGGGAGCGGCGAGCAGTGGCGCGCAGCGGCAAGCGAGGCTCCGATATCAGAAAACCGGTCAAGTTGAGGGGGATGAAGAGCTACGGCAAAGGCGTCAGCAGCCTCGAACTCGTTCTCGCAAAGGGGGCACTGTTTACCCCTCCCTCTGGTCGCCGGGCCGAAAAAAAAAAGAACGACAACAAACGAGGCAAGAAAGCATGCGATGGAAACGAGTCGAGCCTAGCTGACGACGGGCGGCCACCTGCCCCGTCGGTACCTCTGCTGCCCGTGAGCGAGCGAGCAAACAGCTCTCGCGGCCGTCTTGGTGGTGGTGACTCTGGCAGGCCCGTCAGTGGCTACTCCGCCTCAACGCCGCGCTTTATTATGGGCCGGAGGGTGGCCAAGCTGGGAGTCTGGAAGGGCAGCCAAGCAAAAGGGTTGCCCGCCACGCCGCCTAGCCACAGACCTCACACCTCAGTCGAGTGGCACTGGCGGTTTACGGTTTACCGTGGTCACCTTTGTTTTGTTATACCGACCTTGGTTTACCACATGCCACTACGTACCTCTCCTCCAGCGAGGCACTTGCTTGGCGCTACCCTTTTTGCGAGTCAGCCCAGTCGCGAGTTGGTGTGGTGCAGTGGAGAGTTTGCGCTGGAGCTCGCTGGCATTGGCGGTCTCGCCGTCAAAATAGTGCTAGAGACTGGCCAAGTACTGACGGACTGACTCTTTGGCCTGCGTCGGCTTGCAATCGCTCTGCCAGCCACCTGGTCCAAGCTTTCTTCTTCTGCGCTTCTGGCTTGCTTCTGCAGATGCTTCCATTTTTTCCCAAGCTACTTGCTTGCTCGCTCGTCTGCTAGGTTTAGCCAGCCTTATCTCGTCTGGGCATCTCCGAAAACAACCGTGTTTGCAAGGCGCCCTTGCCTCCTGGGCCGTCCTGGTTCTTCCCCGGGCCGTGAAGCCATATGGCGATTTCCATGCACTGCCCACATGGAAAATTGGCTGGAGTACCCGATGCATTACACAGTGCTGCGGCACACCCTCGAAACAGTGGTTGAGATGACATGCTCAAGGGCATTCTTGCTGCTGATTGATCATCGCCTTGCGAACCTGCATCATGGTGCAGCCTTGCCAGTCCAATGCAGGCTTTACTGTATGACTTGCTGAGCCACCATGTGAGCCATGCTAGGCACATCAAGCATTGCCTTCATTGTATTTTCTTGGCCGCACAGTGCCGGGGCCTCCAATTGCGTGGGCCGTTGGTAATACTGTCGATTGCTGCCAGAGGGATCAACATTTTGCATGGCGCTTCCAATTTGGGAAGTCCGCCTACTATCCCCGATGACAACATACATGCAGATTTAGTATCACACGATTGGTGCACGACGCGACCGCCAACACATGCGAACAGCGACACAGCGTCTATAATTGACGAGGCGCAGAGTTTGCCTTGGCCAGCTCAGGCCTAGTTGGGCTGTCAATGGCATCGGCGGTGCCAGCCCGGTTGTTTCCTTGTCCCCCGGGCTTGTGGTTGGGCACTAGCTCGTGATGCACCTATTTCCTTGGTATCGGCACCAGCGAGGCTACATAAGTACCTTCCTACAGTACATACATGTGGCTAGTGGCCACAGAGAGTTCGTCAACAATACCCGCACAGGATAGAATACCACAAGGTACATACATGCCTTGCTACCTTTCCGAATACGGGATCCTATCAGCCCTCAGCTGTCAGTCCGTTGGCCCGCCTGGCAAAATAATTAGATCAATTGCATCAGCCAGTGTCAGGCGGCCCAAAAAAGACGGCCGTGGAAAGAAAACGAGGTGCCAGATTGGAAATATCCGCTCTCGGAATTGCCGCCTGTTCTGCAGGGGCGCAAACCTACCTGCCTAGGCAACCAAGCCCAGCGAGAGCCCGGTCAAACCCAACCCTTCCTTTGATTGCAAACCTTGTATACTCGGCTGGCCACCAACAATTCCATCTCCAGGGCGGCAACTGCTCCTTTTTTATTTTTTTAATTACTTTCTCCCTCTGGTACTGTGGTACTCGGCTCTCCATCTTCTTTTCTTTTCCAAGTTGCACAACATTCTTCCTCTTCCCCAATACCATCACCGACGAAGCCTAGTCGCTCGCACAAACACCGCAGGCCTTGCCGCGAAGAGAAGCTTCACTTCTGCAACCCTAGTTACTTCTCTGGCCTCACCTTCCCTTCCCTTTCCCTACTTGCAGACAGACAGGCCTCACCAACCCAGCCATGAACTAGGTGTTCATCCCATTTTCACCCGCTGGTCATCTCATCTCAACGTCGTCTCTGACTGGCCTGCTGGGATCGTCACTCAAAAAGCCCGCTCTTACGTCTACGGCTTGCCGCAAAGAACCACTCCAAACCACCTACCTAACTACCTAACTACCTACCTAACTACCTACCTATACGCCGAAGCCCCTCTCTCCCCCGCGCTCGCCATCCCCTCTGCCACGCTTTTTTTCCCTCGCCGTCTCCCCCTCCATCCCCCGGCTTTTTTCTATCCCTCTCCTCCCCCTCCCTGACTTTCTTCTTGGGCCTCTTGATCAGGCCTTTGCAATTAAAATCCTCTCAATCTTCTGCCACCATGCAGACCGTTGACCAATCAATTACTAGAACGGCCGCCGAAGACGATGGCATCGATCAAATAGGCTCAGACACCCCGCGATCAGGCATTGCGACGCCTCAACCAGACCCCCACGACAAGCGCCTTCCAGGGATCATGAGCTACTTCGGTCAGGTTCGTCAAGACCCTTCTACAGCCGTTTCGACTTCTTCCCTCGACACATGGCAGCACAATGCCCAAACTCCCCAGACTGCCCTCGCAGTTACCCCCGATGCCACAGCCGCCGCCCCCGATGTTCCAACCGCGGATGACGATGATCAGGCTCCGTCTCCGGCCTCCGAGGGGATGCAAATGCTCCCGCCACCCCTCCCACAGGCCGCTGCACCGCCTTCTTCCTCGTCCTCCCTGGGCATCTCTGCTCCTTCCGATGCATCGGCGGTCGCGCATCCTCCCGTCCCTGTGGCTGCCAAGTCGGGTCCCACACAGCATCTCACAACAAACATCCATCCATATCCCACCCCTCCACCGTCACAGCCTTGCTCATCTGCAAGTTCAGCCGTACATGTTTTAAGCAGCCACTCGCAAGCAAGTGCATCCGCTGGTCGGTCTGCTTCTCTTGCTGCCAATGCCATGGGCGCCCTTCAGCAGCTGCCGCTCACTACCCGCGGCGTCCACTCTCTAGACGAGAGTCGCGCTCAGCCTTCCCATGCTCATAACACTACACCTCCTAGTTTTTCTAATTCTGCTTCTGCTTCTTCTTCAACCACTCAGTCGGCTAGCAAATGGTTTTCTTTTGACGGGCTCAAAGAGCTAACACGTTCCATCATCTTCAAGAGCGGTCCTCCTACGCCAACCAGAGCCCTCTCGACCGCCCGCCCTTCGCTGTCGGACGGCAAAGATACCATCTTACGCCCCAGCAACGATGGTACCGAGACCAGCGGGACGCAAACCCCTCGCTCTACCGGCGCCCAGGTCCCCGCCGCTCGCGGCAAGCTAACAGTCAAGGTGTCTGAGGCCCGCGGCCTGCGCAAGTGCCACGACCCGTACGTCGTTGCCGTCTTCCAGCGCTCCGAGCTCATCTCTGGTGGTCCTCGACCTTCAGAGGACGAAGAGCCTCTCAACGTTGCACAAGCTGCCATCGGCGGTATCCCCATCCAGCGATCAGCAAGTGACTCAGGTCGGCCCATGGCGATTCCCATGCGCAGTCGTCAAAGTAGCAACACGAGCATCACCGATTATAACACATTTCGCAACCGCAACGGTCGCCAGGCCTCTCTCACACACCCCAAATGGGATGCCGAGGCCGTATTGTATGCACTCCCCCGTCTTGCCCAGTTCTTCTCGCTAATCCGTGGAATTACAGTGATGTTGTCGATTCGGGCTCTCTGGTCGATGTTTCTATCTACGACCACACCCCCAGCGGTGAAAAGTTCCTCGGACATGTCAACTTTGAAGCTCCTAGGGAAAGGGAGACGCTGGTCCGCGGCTGGTTTCCCCTCAAGGGCCACGTCAACACGGTCGACGAGGATGCGCCAACCGGAGAGGTGTACGTCGAGGCTCTCTATCAGCGCACCGAAAAGAAGCACTACGGCCCCAGCGATTTCGAGATTCTAAAGCTGATCGGCAAGGGTACGTTCGGTCAGGTCTACCAGGTTCGCAAGAGGGATACACAACGCATCTACGCCATGAAGGTGCTGCAGAAGAAGGTCATTGTGCAAAAGAAGGAGGTGGCGCATACCGTTGGCGAGCGAAATATTCTAGTCCGCACTGCCACCTCAGACTCTCCTTTCATTGTCGGTCTCAAATTCTCTTTCCAAACCCCCTCGGAGCTATACCTAGTCACCGACTACATGTCCGGCGGCGAGCTCTTTTGGCACTTGCAAAAGGAGGGCCGCTTCGATGAGAGGCGTGCCAAGTTCTACATTGCGGAGCTGATTCTCGCCATTCAACACCTACACAACAACGACATTGTCTACCGCGATCTAAAGCCTGAAAACATTCTCCTTGATGCCAACGGCCACATTGCCCTTTGCGACTTTGGTCTCTCCAAGGCCAATCTCACAAAGAACGATACTACCAACACGTTTTGTGGCACTACTGAGTATCTTGCGCCCGAGGTACTTCTGGATGAGTCTGGCTACACCAAGATGGTAGACTTCTGGTCACTTGGTGTCTTGGTCTTTGAGATGTGTTGTGGTTGGAGCCCATTCTACGCCGAGGACACGCAACAAATGTACAAGAACATCGCCTTTGGGAAAGTTCGCTTCCCCAGAGACACGCTGTCGCAAGAGGGCCGTAACTTCGTCAAGGGTTTGCTCAACAGAAATCCCAAGCATCGCCTAGGTGCCACAGATGACGCGGAAGAGCTGAAACAGCATCCGTTCTTTAACGACATTGACTGGACGCTTCTCACGCAAAAGCGTATCGCTCCCCCTTTCAAGCCCAAGCTCAAGTCTGAAACCGATGTGTCCTATTTCGACCCCGAGTTCACCACGGCTTTGGACCAGAATGGGTCTCTCAACCAGCGCGCCGCTGCCCTCGCTCAAGGCTACGCTGCATCAACACCCCTCTCACCATCAGTGCAAGCCAACTTCCAGGGCTTTACCTTTGTCGACGAGAGTGCGCTAGACGATCATATGCGTGACCGTGTACACCCCGATGATGAGGAGATGGATGACGCTGGCCACCACACGAACGGCAACGACTTTGACGACTGGGACAATATCGACGACTTTGATGTCAAGAAGAGTAACAGAATGAGTGGCATCGTGCGCACGTCAACCCATGACGAGCAAATGGTGGGAGGGCACTTTGATGATTAATACTCAGCCGAGTGCACTGTTCCCTGAAGAGACGGGAGAGGTGTTGCAAAGGGATGGAATATCATGAGGCATTGGTGGGTTATCCCGAACAAAAAAAAACAGGTTTCTTTTTTTCATCTTGTCTTTTTTTATGAAATCATGGACATGCGAAGGATCGGCGGACACATTCGGGCAGGCAAATGGACGGAATGGGAGGCAAACTTAATCAAGTACAGACTCATTTTGGCGTTTGGAATGGTGATGTTCTTATTTCCTGGCTCTCTTTTTTCTGCGATTCTCTGTCTTTGAACGTTTTCATAACGATTTCTTGTTTCTGGCGTTACCATTATTACCATTGACTTTCTGGTTTGTCTGTTTGATTGATTGATTGGTCTCGGTGGCATGCCTTGTAAAAAGAAACAACTTGTACTCCTGACTTTTGGGGAGCGAGAAACTAGCGAGAAAAAAAAAAGGACGATAAAATAACACATTCCTTTATTTTACAACACAATACCAGCAAATTACTCGTTGTTTGAAGTCGAGCCTAACACGGACGTTGACGTTTGCATGCCTGGGCTCGTGTTGCGTATCATGCGATAGCTGGGCGGCCTTTGTTCCATGTTCCCTAATACGTCTTTGGCCATGCTCCCTTTCCCGCTTCGGCCATGAGGACAAGAGCCAAAGTGCGCCCCTGCGGCACCTTGTTGATTGCATTGTTGCGTTGTTGGGCGCGCGCGCCCGTTTTGGCTGATGCTACTGCGTCGAGCCTGGTCTTGGCCGTTTAAAAAGTATGTAGGGTCACTGCGTCTTTCTTTGAATGTTAACAATGATCGGCAATTACACACACACAAGACATGTTGCACGGAGACGGGTAAATGCTTAGGTTTTTGTCGCCTGGGAGATGGGAGGAAAAGAAATGATTTAGAAGTGACAAGTGGACACCCTCGCGTCCCATACAAGGGTCGTCTTCATTTCTTTACAAGGAAAAAATATACAACAAGGATTCGCGATCCTGTTTCCGCCCAGCCCGACTGCTGGGGCGGCTCAACATCTGCCAGCACGGTAGATGACCGGTACCAAAAGACGACATGGCCAAACCGGACAAAAGGATGCAGCAAGCAGTCGCTATGCTCAAGAATGCACCCAGAAACAAGACTTGTCCATGCTCCTCCTTTCTACCCGCTTCACTGCCACCTGCCGCTCTCCACACCTATAGCCGAAAGATTAATATCCCATCATCTCGCGTTTGTCCACCGTGCCAATTCGAGCGCCGTAAAAAGGCAAAAAGGGGGCGTTGTCCGTAGTTCCGTATCGTTTGTGTCGGATACCCGGTCCTGTTTGACGATAGAGATGTGCCGCTCCTCACACAATGCAACCCTCCTTCATTATTCCTCATGCAAATGAGATTTTCTTAGTGCTTGGTCTCCTCCTCTTCGGCCTCGAGCCAGTCGGGGAGGGTAGCAGGGGTGCCGGAGGCCTGCTGGGCGGCGTCCTGGCCCTCAATCTCAACAGCCATGCTCTCGTACTCCTGCAGGTTGCTAGCGAGGTCGGCCTCCTCGGGGGACTTGGGGGTCTTGGGCTCGGCAAAGGTCTGGACCTGGCCGACGGAGTCCGACTCCTTGACGGCGGGCATCTTGTAGGCCTTGAGCTCCTTGAGGTACAGCTCCTGGACGAAGTCGGCTAGAGAAGGGGGGGCGCAAATGTTAGCTTCTGCAACTCCTGAAACAACGAAGCGCGGGCAAAGATGCGTAAACATTGACAATCGGGACTAAGGCGCCGTCGTTCGGTAATCCATCAAAAAAGTCGTCAAATCCGCCAATTAATCTCGTCGGCTGATCGTGGCGAGCTTCCTTTTTCGTTGAGATGTTTAGAGGTTTCGGTTGCTGAAGTCCGTTGTTCTCCGAGGTTGCCCTTTTCTCCTCCGTTGGCGCGTGTTGTCGTCCATCACCTCCGAACCAGGGACAAATTCTTGTCGGAAAAAAAAAATTTCTTACCTCTGCGGGAGACAGTAGGAGCGATGAAGCTCCTTGTCTGCACCGATCGCGAGACGGTGGCAATGGCAGAGCGGGCGCGCTATTAATCGGGAACAGAAGGCCCCCTCAGTCAGCAAAGGTTCTCGCGGTCGAGAGACGGGAGAGCCAGGACGACGCAAGTTGCGCTACAATGGCGTTGGAAATCGGTTGGTAGGTTACTCACAGCGACCCGAGTAATCTGGCTGAGCATTTTGAATAGGTTGACTTTGCTCAATGGGGAACCCGAGATTGGCAAGATGGACTGAGGCTTTTGTGAAAATCGTGATGTCGACCTGTTTGTCTCTCCCCCGGCTTAGCCCGTGGGCTGGTCCTCAAGTTTCTTTCTGCCTGAGGCGTAGCTTCCAATGGTTTGAGTCACGTGACCCAGCCCAATATCCTGGCAAAACACATCCAACCAGGTTCATAACGTTTCAGCACCTCCAGGATACTGCGCCATGCAATTTGAAAATCACGGAAACTTGGAGAAGGCTAGTTACGATAGGCTCACGGCCAAATATGCAAATCACTTGGCCAAAATGTGACTCCTATTCGAAGCCAGTCGTCAAACGCACGTCCTCCAGGCCAGGTCTAGCCTCCAAAACGAAACCAACAAGCTGTCAAAGGAAACGAGATTATGGAATACGTTCTCATTAGAAGGCAAATATTCTATCGACTCTGAAAATCTGACAAAATTTTGCAGTACGTGTACAGATTTGGGACGGCAACTTTGTAGGGAACCTCGATTTTCAAACTGTACTGGCAGAGCGCCTGGCGCTCGATTTCGGCCTTACCGACTAGAAGATCGGTCTGAAGTGGCGATCCTCGCGTGACGTCTTCTCTTGACGGACCGTTTCCTGTCCTCTTTGGCCTTTCTCATTTCAATCCAAGGAATGGACAAGACAAACGGCGCAGCAATGGCGGCACTGAGGGAAATGTAGGCAACACGCAAAGGCATGCTAGTGTTGGCTAACTGGAGACCGAGTCCGCCATTGATGATGCCCAGGATGATGAGTGCGCGGCCGTACCAAACGTGAATGTGGCTGAAGGCACCGCGACGTCCTTGGCGCTTGAAATTGGCGTGGTGCAGAGCACCGAAGATGGGTTGCAGGAACATCAAGGCGCAAACCGTGATTCCGAGACGAGAATGTGTGCTTTGGGACTATTCATTTTGGTCAATCGTTTGTCGGATACAAGGGCGACAGCAGTACTTACCATGCCAAGCCGACTGGCCAGAATATAGCCCATGCCGAAACCTATCCACATGGCAAGGAAAGCGAGGGTCTGGAAGGCTGCATGGAGTAACCACTTGCCCAGGATGGGCATGAGCAGGGCTCCGAGAGGATACAAAACAACCCAGACGGTCATCATGACAATTCCATGGGCCTGGCTAAGCGTGGGTGTAGGCAAACCGGAGCCACCGCCCCCAGAGACGATGCCGCCGGGGGGTACGACGTTACCTCCGCCGTTGCTATTACCACTGGTGAACGGATTCGAGTCGGTATTGATGGAAGCCTGACGGAGATCCACCTGGAAGGTAGAGTGGCTATCGTGCACGCTGATAGCCGCATTTGAGTCTTTTGAGTTGATGGCGCTGCCCGCCTTCCATGCGGACAGCCAGCCGCTGGAGCCCTTGAGGCTGACGCTTGTGCAGTCGGTGCACAGGATGTTAGCCACCATCTCGCCGTTCACGATGCCAGAGCCGGCAAGCAGGGTCGCCGAACGGCGCTTGTACTGCGGCATGACGTGGCCGGTGCCGGTGCGGGTGCTGAGAGTGACGTTGCCGGCGCCGTCCTGGTAGACGAGGAACATTGAGGAGCCGCTCATCGTGCTGCCGGTTCCGAGCGCGGCCCACGAGTAGGAGCTCGGCGCGCGCAGCTGGAAGTAGATGTTGCCGGTGCCGGACGAGATGGCCGTCTCGGGCACAGCCCATTTGAAGCATATATCGGAGCCACTGCCGACGCAGAACGGCGCGCTGGTGGCGAGCGCACCGATGGAGCCTAGACGGATGTTCTGTGAGCAGTGCGCGGGCGAGCCCTGCCAAATGTCGAAGACGTACCGAGAGTGGCCAGCACTATAGAGCTGGCAAGGGAATTGTGCAATCCCATGATCCTGAAGGGTTGTAATACGGAGACGTGTTTACGGCGACTGTTTGGTTGCAAGTGGCGAGCAAATTAGAGCAGATATGGTATTGCGTGAAGTAGGGAAAGGGAGGATTAACTCGGGCAGTGGTGGAAATGCAGGACACGGCAAAACGACGAGCAAGCGACGAGGGCCTGATCACCATAAGTACTATTCTCATCTATTTTAGTCTGTCGCAGGACAGCAGGATGGGCGCAGCCAAATCCAGCCACCCTTTTCACTTTTGGAGAGGCGTTGAAACCCAGCAAGCAAGGGCATCACGGCTCGAGCGCAAGGACAGGCAAGTAACAGACCCCGCCTAGTCTCGCCTTACAGGGGAACTAAGTAGGAAGGTTGACGATCAATCGGGGAGGGTGCAGATTAGATGGGCGGCTAGACGGTTTGGGGTCTGATGCTCTCTCTGGATAACTGGTTCCATTCCAAGGTTGTCAGCCGCAGCAGGCGAATGCAGTCGTACAACGTCATCCATCGGTTTCTTTTTTTTTCTCGTCAATACATCTACATCACGTTCAAATCCAGAGGCGAAACACGGGACACCGCGAATGGATGGGAAAACGAGGGAAAGCTGCGCCATGTCATGTTTGAGAGCCAAGCCAAGCCTAGGGAATCAAGGACTTTTCAAAGAGGACTGCCAAGCTATCAATAGCAACGGCGTGCATCAAAAGCCAACTAGCACAAGGCCAAGAAAAAAAAGAGCCCATCACGCCACAGGGGAGGGCATGGCAATACCTATTTTATCATTGGAGGGATTTGGAGGGAGGCAATCACGGGCGGCTTCTCGGTCGGTCAGAATCCATCCCCCGGGGGAGGGGAGGTGTGGTGCTAAGATTTGGAGGGGGGGGGTCTGGGTTCCATTCTCTGAGCCAAAATCCAAAGTCCAAAAAATCGCTAGCCTGAAAACCGGCTCGGCTTGGAATGATGCCGCCGGGACAGAAACAAGCCGCCTTTTACTCTCCCTCTTTTTGCACCCAACACGAGAAATTCTCTACTATCCCAGCTTGGTGAGACCTTTCTTTTTTTTTTGTCTTTTATTTGCTCAAGCTAGAAAGCTCATCATCATGTCAAAGAACAATTTTTTTTTCACTTTATATTATTTCTGTCTTGTAGAATGTCCTATTCCCGATTACGTGTGATGGGGGGGGCTGTGCGCAGGAACGGACAAAGCAAGCCAGCCAGATAACAACGGCACGTTTAGGTTAATTCTTTCCCACCTTCTCTTTCCTTTGCGCCCATCTTTATTCAAACGCCAAGCGAGGCCGCCCATCTTGGTCCGGGCGTTCGGTGCTGGTAAGATGATGAACAAAGTTCTTGCTTGGATGGCTCAAAGCAAAAACGCCACGCCGCGGGATGCCTGGCATTGGCATTGGCGACACGCTGATTGGAACAAGAATGGGAACTGCGCCCGCCCCGGGTTTTTTCTTAATCCATCGACGGCAAACGTGGATGAAACAGTATCGAATAGAAAGACGAAAAAATAAAACA
Organism: Cordyceps tenuipes; assembly: GCA_025583755.1. Classification (NCBI taxonomy): domain Eukaryota; kingdom Fungi; phylum Ascomycota; class Sordariomycetes; order Hypocreales; family Cordycipitaceae; genus Cordyceps; species Cordyceps tenuipes. Next base: position 65,167 of record JANZYN010000117.1, read on the forward strand.
AAGAAATCCTCAACATCACGATCGCGATTACGTGTTCCACCATTGGCCAAGTAAGGCCGCGTATGTTACGCTGGGCGAGCGCCAAGGGGGGGGGAACACGTACCCATGTGCTTTCTTCATTATGCATGCTTGCTTGGCGGGGGGCCAAAGCAAAAGAGGGAAAGCTTAGCCTTCCTTCTTTCGCTAACTGTCTTACAATGCCTATCTATCTAGGTCATGTAGACGAGAGAGGAGAGAGGCATTTCTTGGTCTGGTTTGTTGCCGACAAGGCCGGGGGGGGATTGCGTCGCTCATGCAACTTGTTCGCATTATTATGCACATGGTGCGAAGCTACCGTCCGATGCTGTTGATCATGTCATCAATCCATCACACATGGGCGGACGGATTCAAGGACCGAGCAAGCAACTCCCTTTGCGTCCAAAGCGTGCATGTGCATACGATGCCACCCACCCCTACCACAAGAAAATACACCGCTGAATATACAACGCCAATATCACCCACCCGTTTTGACATGCTCGCTGTAACAAAGCAACGGTTTCAGCATGCTCGCTGTAACAACAAGAACAGCAGCAACAGCGAAAGAACGTCCTAACAACATGCTGCGCAACTCTTGATTAGTTTAGATGCGCCCACAACCGCTCTCGATCGGCCCCGCCCCCGCCGGCCTCGAACCTCGTCACCACCGGGTCCGCCGCGTTGTTGAGCCGGACGATGACGTCGGCCCGTGATAGCAGCGCCCTCCGGTGCCCGACCACTACCTTTGTGCAGCCCGCGAACTCGGCCGCGATGACCTGCGCAACGAGCGCCTCCGCCTCAGCATCCATGCTCGACGTCGCCTCGTCCACCAGTAGCACCCGCGAGCCAGTCGCCCGCCGGTGCAGGACCGCCCGCGCCACCTGCAGCAGCTGCCGCTGCCCGCGTGACAGCCGGAGCCGGGAGACCGCCGCGTCGAGACCGCCGGCCTCCTCAACGGCCGCCCACAGACCGACGAGCCGCAGGATGTCCACCAGGCCGGCATCGTCGGTAGCGGTGCTGGCGGTAGCAACGTTAGAGGACGAGGACGAGGATGCGGCGGCGTGCAGGCGGAAGGGATCCATGTTGAGACGGACAGAGCCGGTGATCTCAAGGCCGCCTTGTGTTATAGTCGTGATGCGCGTGCGGAGGAGCTCTCGGGGCACCGTCTTGACTTCACGGTTATCAATGTGGATGGTCCCCGAGTATTCGATTAGATTCAGGAGCGCAAGGAGAAGCGTTGATTTTCCGCTTGCGTGCTTTCCATCAGTCGAGTCCTTTGGGTTGGAATGTATGCAAGTCAGAAACATACCTTCCGGTTCTGCCAATGATGCCAATGGTCTGTCCGGGCTGCACCGTGACCGAGACGTTTCTGAAAACCTTGTGCGGTTTCTCCGTATCCGGTCTAAGATGCTAATGTCAGTTACTCAAACCAGCGCACAGTAGTTATATAGCTAGTCAGCGGCTTACTTGTAGGCTACACCGACACAGCTGAAATCTAGCTTACCCGCCGGCGGCCAGTCGTCTGGCACCGGCGCGCAGTCTCGCTGGGCCTCCTTAGGAGTGTTCCTCATAAAGGCCCTTATGCGAGCAACGGCACCGAATGCCATCTCCATGTTGACATAGTATCGGACAAAGATGGCGGCAATCTCGCTAAAGTAGAGGAGACTGAGAAGCGACAGGCCCATGGACGCGGGCGAGGCCGTGTTGTGGAACTTGAGGGCCAGACCGACGATGGACACTGCGCACGCAGCGGTGCTAAGGTCCATGACCGATCTAAGCCACTGATTGATGGATATCAGGAAGTAGAAGGGCTTCTGCGTGAGGTCAAGGATCTCGTGGAACTCGTGCGTCATGGCGTCCTGCCAGCGAAACGCGCGGATATGCTCGATCCCGGCCGTGGTCTCGACGAGGTGCCTTGTCAGCAGCTTGGAGACGTCCAGCTCCATCTCTCGCAGCTGTCGGGAGGTCCGGAGATAGAATCGCTGGATGAGGTAGACGACAAGGAGGAAGACCGGGATGATGGGGGACGCGTAGCTGGCGCCCGAGGCAATGACGCCGACGTCGATCAGCACCGAGAGGCCGCACCAGACGACGGTGATGATGGTAGTGGGTAGCGTTTGAGTTGCCATGGAAGTATCGACGCTGAACCTGTTTAGTAGGAAACTGGCATCTTCCTCGGAGAGAAACTCGAGCGTCGCGCGGCTGGTCGTATCCGCCAGCGCCCAGTGCAGCGCGTTGACGGCCTTGGCGTTGACGAGGTGGTAGAAGCCGCCAATGGAGAAGACGTGCATGATGGGATTTACGACACCGAATACAGCGTATCCGGCGTAGTACTTGTCGTTGGTCGGATCCGTCTCCATCCAGACGCGCCCAAATATCTGCGGCATCCGCTCCGCGACGGCAGACAGCACCAAGAGCGTCGACCAGAACAAGATCTTCAAGGTGCCGGCTGGGCCGACAAAGTACGAGTAGAGAGAAAAGTCTCCGGCACGTATATCATAGCCATTCGCGTCGCGGACATCGTCATTTGGCTTGACAGCAGGTAGATCAACCGCCTGGTTGGTCGACGCCTTAGACATGGACTCTTCTTGAACAGCCATGCGCCTCATGATTGAGTCGGGCGAGAGTTCCCGTGTTCTCAGCGGAGCTCTCTCAGCCTCTCCATTTGTGTCAATTCGGAATAGAAGATCCGCATCAACAAGGTGTGCCTTGTTGCTCGTAGTCATAATGACTGTCGTGCGACCATCCTCTGTCAAGTCGCTCTCGCTAAAGAGCCTGATCCGGACGGTTGATGCCGTCTCCCGGTCCAGCGAGCTGAAGGGATCATCGAGTAGAATAATGTCAGCTTCCAGATACAGTGTCCTTGCCAGCGCAATGCGCGACTTTTGTCCTCCGCTCAGATTACATCCATCAGTGCCAGCGACGGTCTGGTCACCACCCGGCATCTGTTCAAAGTCCTCATCCAAAGCACATATATACACGACTCTAGCGTACTTTGCTGCGTCAAACGGCTTCTGGCCAATGATGTTGAGCCGAATCGTGATGTTTTGGATCCAGGGCACTTGACTGCAGTAAGCAATGGAATCGGACGCAAGCTTGACCGAGCCGTGACTGAGCTGAGTCTCTCCCAGAACAGTGCTCAGCATAGTCGTCTTGCCGCATCCAACCGGTCCGAATATCATGGCAACGGTGCCATAGGGAAACCCCGCGCACACTCCCCGCAAAATAGGGCCTGCAAAGTCCGAGGTGACGCAGACATAGAGCATCTCTACCGCAAGCTGAGTGCCGGGCACGTGCCTCCTTTTTATGCCCTTCTCACTGCTGTTGTTGCTGCTGGAGTTGGGGTCACGGACGAATCCTCGCGGATCCTTTCTCTCGGGGATTGCCAGAAACTCTTGAATGCGGCACAGCGCAGCAAACCCGGTCGACCAGTAGGGCATGTACTCAAGGAAGAGGGCAAGCGGCTGTGCGACAAGCTGGACAAAGGCCAGCGTAGTGAAGAATCTCGAGGCCGTCATCGGCTCTGATGCGCGACTCCAGAAGAGAGCTCCCGCAACGACGAGCACGGGAGTCACCGAGGCGCCAAAGGCAGAGAGTGTCAGAGAGGCAGTGAAGTAGTCGCGGTCTTTCATCGAGACACGCGTTTCAGCCTCGAACCTCTCTTGAAGATCCTTAGCAAACGCTGGAGAAAGTCCCATCATCTTGATGTCCTTGGATTGGGCAAGCATGTTTGACGTTGTCTCGACGCGAGCAGCAATGTGCTCGTTCCATCTGCGACGAGTAGAGAGCATCTTCTTGGCCACAAAAAAGATGAGAACCGTTGCGACTAGTGTATTGTAAGCAGGAAAGCACAGATTTTCGGAGCCCTTGGCACATTTGTTTGGGCTACATACGAATGGTCGGGATCAGGGCGAATATGGTAGCAGCCCCTACAAATCTCGACAACATGGCTATCCCAAGACCGATTTCGAGAATGTAGGCGGTGCTTTCATAGCCGAGCTCCACCAGCTGATCAACACCTTTCAAGTCGGTATTAATCAACGTGACGGCCGCTTTTTTGTTTAGTTCAGTTGCGTCGAGTCTCAACGATTTATGGTAGACGGCCGAGGCCAGGACTGCTCGCACACAGATTCTGACTTGGTTTTTCACGTACACATACCAGGACCGCGAAACCTACAATTGACGTTGCTTGAGATTAGTACTTGTTGAATGACACAAAATGGCCAATTCAAAATAATACGTACCGCCAAGCCGGTGTAGATGATTGCCGTTGCAATCAGCAGGCCTTGTTCAATGTCAACAGACGGATTTGTCGTCGAAACCTCGTTGACAATATCTTGCAGCAGAAAAGGCTGAGAGAATGCAAATCCCGTCACCAGCAGACGGGGCAACAAGACATATAAGAATGGCCAAGGTATGGCTAAGAACAGAACGATTGCCAGGGCATATCGTGAGGTTTTGTTTGTGCGCGACGTCCACTTGATCTCAAACTCAGGGTAGAGTATGTCCGATGCAAACTGGGAAGCGAGACCGGGGAGCGAGCTGCTCGTGATTTTATGTCGGAAGCCGAAAAGCAGCAGCGGGTTTAGCCAAATGAGCAGCGACTTGTTCCAGAAGCCCGCCAGACCCTCGCTGCCGAGCGAGGCGCGGACATTAGAAGCATGGATAAGAGATCTCTTGGAGACCTCTTCCAGCCCCATCAATACAAACTTGAGAACGGGGACGGCGATTTGCAGTCGTGCAATCTGGACAAGGCCTGGGCGACTGTGGTAGGTCAAGGTAGTCACAATATCAGCGGGGAGTGTGATGGTCAGGAATAGACCAAGAAAGGTGGAAGAGGCGAGGAAGTTGAGGTGACCTGAAGTGGTAATTATTGTTATGCAAATTGCGCTGAGTAGACAGAAGACGGCTGCGATGCGACCCAGCTGTAGGTCGACGTGGTCGAGGTCGGACGAGCACCACAGGACCAGATTTGCTACCTGTACGGCAACGAGGGCCGTGGTAGCGGCGAGCTTCCCGAGGAGAAGATGGCCGGGGCGGATGAGAACGGCACCGCGAATTAGTCGGTGAATATAAAAGGGTGTTGCAAAGAGGATGAGGGCAGACGGTCCAATTTGGAATATCGTGTGTTCAAAGAGGAGGGTGAAGTCAAAGTGGCCGAGCAAGCGGGGGCCAAAGGATGTATCGTCCATGACTGAGATGATGATGGTCAAGGCCAAGGATTCGGTGCAGAAAACAATCTGATATTGCCGAGGGATTGTCAAGGCCCAGGTTGGCGCGGGCTATGCGCGCCACCTATAGGACTCGGGGCGCGTTGAGATACGAGGCAGATGCTTCGAGACAATGTAGCAACCTCTTGATAATGTTGAATGAAGATGCAAGAAGATAGACAAGCCAACGAAGAAAAGAAGGGTGTGTTGGCCAGGAAATGGCTGCGCAGAAAAGAGTACTATGGCAAGCCAGCATACAGAGGAAGCAGTCAGAAGGTCAACCCATGATCAGGACTTGACCACAATAAGAAAATACCAAAAGTCAGGGGATGTGGAGGCTGGCAACGAGTGACGAGTGAATAAGAATGAAGGATCAGTCAGATAGATGCATGCACAAAAGGCCCCAAGGACGGGCGGAGAATCAGGCGAATTGCGCAGGCAATAAGAGGACAAGAGAAGAATGTGGAAGCAAAATGTGAAAAATAGATTGAATCGACTGGTTTCGACGACGCAAGCCCCGAGTCTCTATCTCTCCATGGCTTGCGTGCCTGCTTGCTTGCTTGCTTGCTTGCTTGCTTGCTTGCTTCCCCAGTCAGCCAGCTCGTAAGGAATTAGCTAGCTGCCTAGTCTCGATGCTTGCCGGCGACCCGGGGTGGCCGTTGAGGTCCGTTTGGGGTGGGCGATATGAGATGGTCAGTCAGTTAGTCAGTTTATGCAGGAATCCGATTCGGACAAGGGAGAAGGGGAAAAAAACGGCTGACCGCAGCGAGAGGGGGCGATGGACGGAGGACGGGCCAGGAGAGGGGATTCCCGGCACGTCACTGGGTCGAGTAGCTCCGCTAGACGACGGGAAGGATCAAGCATGACGGCGCTTGTGCTGAAAAAGGCATGATGCGGTGCAGGATATGCAAGCTTCCGTTCGTTTATTTACACCTGAGAGGTCGAGATGGATTGGATTGACGTCTTTTTTGACTGGGGCAATGGAAACGGCTGTGGTGGAGAGGAGGAGAGAGGAGAGGGAGAGGGAAGAGGAGGGGAGGGGTTGTGGAAAATCCCCAGGCCAAGTCCGCTATAATGTCCGCTATAATCATAGGTGCCTACCTACCATATTAGTACCTACCCTGAAATGGCAGGAGATGGCTCGCTGTCCCGGTTGACAGAATAATGTGCGCCCAACTAACAGTATATAAATAAACAATACACAAAATAATACACATGAAATAACATGTAATAAATACCCAGCTTGGCAGCGGAATCGCCCCCGCCCACCTGCCTCTATATATGTAGGTACTTTTGTCTTAACCCTCTGCAATGTAATCTGCATCTGCACCTGAGCAAACCATGTATTTATTACCCCATTATCCTCAACCACCTTCTCTCCCCGTCCAATCCTCCGTATCTGACCGGGGGGTTTTTTTTCCTTTTCTCATGCCTTCTCTCCTCCGCCCTCCTCTCCCCTCCACGGTTCCCCCCAACAAGGCTCCGAGGGAGGCTCAGCATCAGCAGGGCACCTGCAGGGTAGCATCCGCCAGCCCCGTTGGTGCAGCATTCCTTTCTACATTTCTACATCTGGTTGCCTCAAAAGGGGCACCGCCGAGGGTCCTGATTTGGAGTCCTTGTCCATGCACCTTTTCCAGTAGAGGCCGTTCGTCAAATATTACCTCTTTCCGTACGAGCCACAATGCAAAAGAGCCCCAGCTGGGCTCGCCCGGCTGCAACCTTGGGTGGGCAGTGCCAATAGCCAGCACAATGACGAGCAAATGTATAGGCTTTGTAAGATTCAGGTTGGATACACGGTAAAAGATGTCAGAGGGCTCATAGTCAGCTGGCTGCAACGTTTGTCGACATCTCATTCTGCCTGCCCACTGCTTGCTTTCCGCGAGCCACCTGAAATGCCACCACACCCCCCGTTCAGACCATCATCATGACAAAGACCTTTGCCCGGATATATCCTTTTTTTCCGCTCTGCCCAAATTACCCGCCGGATTTAATGCCCCAAGACCTCCGCACTGTCCGCCGCCTCAACCTCCGGGGCGTAGGCCATCCTGCTAGCTGGCCCAGCCGTCGAGCCCATGCGGCCGCGAAGCAGAAGGCTATACTCTTCAGCTGTTTTTTTTTTTTCAAATTACATCCCCAAGTCAGCAAGAAATGAAGCATGCTATGACAGATGGCATTTTGCCCTCTAAGCGGAGTTAACTTACGAGACATTGGGATCGCCTGCACGGCGACAGCCGCGGCGACGAGGGCAAGGAGCTTCTTGGTCAAGAGCATGGCGATGATGGTGATGATGGTGATGACTTCAGACCGTGTTGGGTTCGGTTGTATAAGGCTGCTCGTCTTGTAGCAGAATCTCTCACGCGACAGCTAGCTTCTGCTTCTGCTCTTTTCGTGGAAGAACAAAGAGGGAAGGTAGTAGAGGTGTGTCGTATTCTTCCAGGTGCATGTGCCACGCAGAATTGGATGGGATGCAGGATGAGGAGCGGGAGGGGGAGGGGGAGGGGGGAAGATAAAGGACGGATCAAGCGAGATACCAACTTGTCTTCTCCAGGGTCTCCCTCAATGGGGATAAACGAACGGATGCTGCCGCCCGCCTTGTTAACCCCCCCCCCCCCCCCCCCTCCTCTTTGTACGCCGCGTCCGAACTGATGAAAAGCAAACAACTATGGATGGCAGATAACGGTCAATCCTCGCCGATGACAACTGGACAACTGGACACTGAACAACATTCTCTCCAATAATAACCTCGTCCACCACCTCGATCAGCATGATGCAGACAAACAACAACCATCTCCATCCCACTGGCTTCCCCTCCTCTCCTGCCAACCTCAGCCCACATCGTCCCCAGGCCCCTCACGTCAAGTGCAGCCTGCGTAATCTGAGTAAATTAACGAGCTACTTATCACCAATATCACTGCATCACGCCCCATCGAGTCGGTGGTTCCGTCGCTGGGCGGTATTGCCCAAGGTGTCCAGGAGGCTTGCAGTAAGTCACCGGACTGGTCAGCACTTGCATTTACCACGCTCCTAATTCCTGCAGCTTCCATTCCTTATGCCATGTTCCTCTAGCTTCCCTAACCCGAGTCGCCCAGCTCTGCTGGAATCCTCACAGACTGTCACACAGTCTCACACAGTGATGGGAAAGACAAATACGGGATTAATCAAAGTTTAATTATCATTCTTCGACCGTCCTATATCGCCAGCTGCGCCCCAATAACTTGTCCCAGTAGACGTCTAAAACTCCCATCAAAACGCAACCCATGCAACTGTGGCTGTAAGTCTATTCAACCAGAATAACAGACGCTGGCTAGAAAACAACAGCATTCTATAACTTTTTTTATCAATCAGAAAAGAATCACTACATGAAACAAAACAGAAAATCTCGGGAAAAAAAAACTGATAACCAATCTAATACAGCAATGTCTAAAAAGACAATATACTATGCGGGCCAGCCTGGTCGCGCCACGCTCCGCCATGCAGTCAATCGGCCATCACGCCGCTCGCCAGAGGGAACCCATGCGATTCCAGGAGGCTAGATGAAGCTACAAAGCTAAACCCGCCAAAAACGTCGTCTTTAACAAGGCCGCCGTCCTTGGTCGACGGCGGGATGGCCCAAGGCTGCGACGGGACGGCAATGAGCGAGGGACTGAGCGGGAGATCCGTAAACTCGGTCGCAAAGTTCTCAGCAAGCTCCGGATCCGTAATCATGGGCCGGATTGGCGGCTCCACGTCGCGGGCTGCCAGCCGCTTCCAGTCAATCTTGCGGAAGAACCTGTGGCCTTTGAGCGCTTGCAAGTCCTTGGGCATGTTGGAGCCGAGGCGTTTGTGCGGGTCCTTTCGAAGCAGGCGCGTGAGCAGATCCTTGGCATCGGCGCTGAGAAAGTACGGCAGCGACAGCTTCTGCTTGACAATGTTGTCCTGGATCTTAGCGTGGTTGCCGCCGCGAAACGGCGGATTGCCTGTCATGAGATCGTAGCCGAGCGCACCAAAGGACCACCAATCAACGGCCTTGCCGTACTTCTTGCCTAAGATCACCTCGGGCGCCATGTACTCCACAGTGCCGAGGAAGGAGTTGCAGCTGTCGCTCGACTCTTTGGTGCTGACCTTGGACAGGCCAAAGTCGGTGAGCAAGAGGTGGCCATCAGCGTCCAGCAGACAATTTTCTGGCTTGAGGTCTCGGTAGACGACACCGAGGTTGGTGTGCAGGTGCGAGATGGCGAGCAGCATTTCGGCCATGTAAAATGCGGCAACGTCCTCTGAGAACATTTTCTCAGTGCTGAGATGGGTGAAGAGCTCACCACCCTGGCCGTACTCGAGAATCAGATAGAGCTTCTCGTGGTCCTGGAAGGCGTAAAAGAGCTTCACCACGAAGGGGTGCCTATTGACAGACTCGAGAATCTGCCTTTCCGTCTTGGTCTGCTCAACGAGCTTCCGGTGAACAACAAGAGACGCCTTTTTGAGCTGCTTCTGGGCGTAGAGCTTGCCAGTAGAACGTTGCTTGACGAGAAGCACGGTACCGTAGGTTCCCTTGCCGAGGCATCGCAAGGGTTCAAACTCATCGGCTGTCATCTTGCGGCGACGAGAGGATAGACCGCCGTGGAGCGTCCCCATGAAACCAGAGCGTTCGCGGACGCTCTCACTGACAAAGTCATGCTCGAGATTGACCTCGTACTCGGTAGACGTCGTCTCGTATCCCTCGCTACCAGTCTCGCTAGGGGCACCATCGCGGCTGTGTGAGCGGCTGTCCAGCGCGTAGCCCAGAACGGAACCATTATCGACTGCGCGGCGTCCGAGTCGCGTGGCCGAGCTCGAGCGCGAAGCGACATCGAGGCTGAAGGGGTCCATCTGCATACGAAGCTTGGCGATGCCTGAGATGCTGGGCGAGGGCGTGGGACGCATTACGGGGCTGCAGTTGGCACTGACGACATCGTCGATGCAGGCACGGCCACGTCGGTTGGCCTTTGGAATTGTAGCGCGGGCAGGGCCAGTTGCAGAGTCAGAATCCTCATCACAAGACGTGACTGGCGTGCCAGGGAATCCGCGCACGATGTTGCGCGCGGTGGGGGCGGGGGGTATCATGACGTCGGTGGTGAGGGGATTATATTATCCAAGATAGGAGAGAAAGAGCCGGAAAAGCCAAAGTCGAGATGGTATCGGTTGCCCTCCCGCTGAAAATCAGGGTGGCAAGCGCGCAGGTGGTTCGCGATGGAGTCAATGCGATCCACGACGTCGCTCGGGGTCGGCGCGCTTGGTGGTGTCGTCCTGAAGCAGGGTGTGGGCGTTGAGCTGGCTGGCAATACGCATCTGGTACTTGAAAAAGGCAGGTCGGGGGTGTGTCGGTGTCGGTGTATGCATTTGGAGGCTGGTTTGAGCAGAGGACTCTTTTTTCTTTGGCAAGTTTTGGTCACCAAGAGGTGTAGAGGGAAAGAGAAAGGGAAGGAGAAAGAGAGACAAGGGAGGAGGCTTTTCGGCACGTCGGACAAGAAGCCAGGTTTTTTTTTTTTCATTGTGGTGGCGCAAAAAAATGTGGCGCCGAGCCCGTGGCACGAGCCAAAAAGGCGAAACCTGCTTTGTGGGCAAATGCACGTCAGCTTAGTGGCTCCTAGCCAGAAGACATGATTCACTTACCTTATGGATTGTTATTAATGGCTTGAATTTTACTCATAGGACAGGTACTGGTCATCTAACTAGGTAATTTCCCGCGCTAGTAAGTTGTTGGAGACAGGGGGACAAGCAGACCTGTTAATGCGGGGAGGCGAGTTAGAGAGCGCGCTGTGATCGCGGATCGCTGTCGACGCTAAAAATATAAAAATATAATCTCTGCCTCATACAGCTGTTCCAGGTAGATGGACGCTGTGGCGGCAACAGCCACAGCCACAATCACAGTCACACAAGCAGTGTGAGACATTGTCGTTTATTTCAATCCGATGAAGGAATCCTAGATTTGGAAGAAATCGAGTGAGCTAAATAAAGCACTCCGTGAAAGAAAGAAAAGTAAATTCTAGCTGGCCATCTCTATGTCTTCCCGCAGCCGCACGTGGCGCAGGCACAAGCACCAATATGGACACACCACGGCTCATCCCATCCCCATACCACACCCCTCGCAATTTGAGGACCACAGTCGCCATCTTCCAGCAACCAACGGCCATCATTTCCATCAACCGAAATATATTTATCCCCCGAACAATACTCGACACCTCCACCTTCTAACAGCGTCTTCTCCGCCATTCTAGCCCATAGGTCGTTCGTCCCAGGATCCTCCCACATCGTCTTCTCAGCAGCAACCACAATCTGTCAGCACAACGCCCTCACTATACGATCGGAGTTTTCCTATCTCACAAGGGCTATAAATAGTTTTCTTTCGGATGAAATCATCACACGCCACGAAATATACAATAATCAGCGGCAATTTGCACTGACCAATAGACGGTCCTATAACGAGTCGCTGCCCCGGTCACTATGCGCAAACAAATAGCAAACACACCATCTCGCGGATCTTGGCGGGCTCGGGTGCATCTACATGCGATTAATATCATCCCCTTGTGTTACTCCACGGCCTCGCAAATATGACCAACAATGGAAAGCCCTATCACCCAGTCTCAGCACCCCACACTATCCCATGGCAAACACACTGCCTCGCTGAACTTGGTGGACTCCGAGACAATGGCATTGGTTCAGCCAAGGCGTCCCTTTGTTTCTCGGGAGCCTTATAATGTGACTGAGGTGAAGCCTTGTCACCGCCTGAAGAGGATACTTGCGCCCGAAGAAGATAGTCCATGCCTAATGATAATTATGCACGCCCGCAGGAGACATGCTCGAGTTTACAGAGATATATCTTGACTCCTCTCCAGTAATGTTTCTGTTTCACGTAAGTCAATAGTAGCCCTGGATTTCTACAAACTCCCGATATGCCAATCTCTCTTCATTGTCGTTTCGCGCAGCTGGCGCTCTGCGTGTCTGCCTGTTATGCCATACCCACCCCAGAGACGCATTCCCCCCCTCTTCAGTCCAACTGCCATGATATTGATATAAATGTTAGGGCCAGTGCTCGCAACAAGTTTTTCAGCTTCAACTTGACCGAGCACGGCACACCGGAGGCCACTACTGAACTGATCGCGTCACTCTGGACCGCTCCTACGAACGTTGTTAATGGCAATTATCGGGTCGCGGGGCGGTTCTGCTCTCCTCTTCATGATGTCCCCAAGCGTCGCCAGACTCTTCAAGTACTCGTTCACGGGTTGACTTATACGAAGGAGTACTGGAATGGCCCGTCCACGCAAGCTTCCGGCCCTCCCGCCACCAACCAGTCATGGGTCTACTATGCTGCCGAGCAGGGCTACTCCGTCCTCGCCGTCGACAGATTATGCAACGGAGGCTCAGCTCATCCGAATGGCGACAAAGAGTGCCAACAGCATCTTGAAGTTGCCATCCTCGAAAAGGTTATACAAACTGCCCGCAACGGTGCCTTGCCTGGGCTTCCAACCAAATTCAACAAAATCATCTACGTCGGTCATTCCTACGGCTCTGAGATCGGAACCTACATCGCTCGAACCAATCCGTCTGCCATGGATCAGCTGCATCTGACGGGCTACTCCGAAAACATTCTCATCACATCGCCTGCCGTCATTCTTCGCCCAGATCTGCGACTCGCTTCCCAGACTTGCCCGTCCCAGTTTTACAGCCTCGACCCCGGCTATACCATGGAAACAGCCAGGAACGTGTCCGAGAAACTTTATTACAGCAAAGCAGCCGTGGAACCAGCCGTACTGAACCATGTGTGGGCGACTCGAGGGGCGGTTACTATTGGCGAGCTGCTGACTGCCGGGGGAGGTCCGGCTCCCCAGTACAATGGTGACGTCTTCGTCATGAACGGGGACGAGGATGCTCTATTCTGTCCTGTGGATGCTGAATCGGCCGTTGCGATTAAGCCAGGTGCGTGCACAGCTACAAAGGCTACCGAAGACGTCTCTCACGACTTTCCTGCGGCGCGACGCTTTGGGTACTACAACGTGCCCGGCACCGGCCACTCGATTGGTCTACACAATACTGCATCTCTTGCCATAACTGCATCACATAACTTCATGGAGGAGACGGGATTCTGATGAGCTTTTTAAAGTGTACTGCTCTGTGGGATATCCCAAGTATTGGGGTGTGTTGGATAACTACCAGGTGTAGAGTCACCAGTCTAACTCTGTAAATGGCTTTGATATTATTGAACTTTTCAAATTCTCAGTCAAGCCTTTCTATTGCCTCTTGCTATGTCTTTTTTTTTCGTTTTTTCACTCTGCTCTTTTTTTATTCACACTTTACAACACCTTACTAGAAGGTCTTGAAGTTGTCCTACCAAGTCCAAGTAGAATGCAACCCTACCTCTCGATTGTGTGAGACTAAAATAGCAGGTGTTTGTATTTATTTGTAGAGGTAGCAAATAAGTGGGAAACAATTGTTTGATTTCTGGCTGGTAATTGTCATTTACGGTCGCTGAAGCATTCCTGGTGGCCTTTTCTGCAGACAAAGACGGCACTCCACCAGGCTCTCTGGCAGTGCTGTCGCGACTGGTGGAGCAGCAAGCTACGTTTTTTCAACCGCTTCCCTTCCAGCAACACCAGGCTTCGCTGCCTCATTGCGACGCATATCAATACAGCACGACCTACGGGCCTTTCTTTCGTCCATTTACAAGATAATCAAAGTTATACTGCGCCGCCAGACTTGCGACGCCATACAGAGCGGCGGCCGCCAAGATGATGCACCCGTCCAGGCAAGCTCGCGTCGATGACGAGCCCATGTCGGGGATTGCGCTCGAGGATCTCCCCGAAGATCACGACTACCACATCCCTACAAACATCGCCGGCGCGTCGTCCGAAAAAGCATCCGCCATCCTCGACCAGCTCAATCGCAAACGACTCGCAGCTACCATCGCTGTCCCCACAGACGATGGACGTGTACGAGCAAAGCTCCGCGAGATGGGCGAGCCCGTCACCCTTTTCGGGGAGGGCCCCGGCGACCGACGAGACAGACTGCGCGAGCTCATGACGATTCAGGTCGAGCAGGCCGGCGGCGAGGCGGCCGACGTTACAATGGAAGACGTCGAGGAGGAAGAGGACGAGGCGGAGGAGGAATTCTACTCTCGCGGCGGCCCGGCGCTTCTTGAGGCGCGCATCAACATTGCCAAGTACTCTTTGCCGAGGGCCAAGCAACGGACAGCCTTTCAGCGCCTCGAGTGCAAGATTCCCCTGCGTTCGCAGGTCAAGTTCCGCAAGCACATGAAGGAGCGGCTGGCGGCATTTGAGCTGCAAGGCAGCCAGATTGTCGGTGAGCGCAACATTAGCATGACGAGAATGTCGCCCAACAGCGAGCTTGTCGCCGTCGGGAACTGGGGCGGACAGGTCAAGCTTCTCGGAGTGCCAAATCTTGATGAGAAAATGACATATCGTGGACATACAAACAAGATTAGCGGCATCTCGTGGTTCCCAGGCGCTACGTTGCCCGAGGCCGGTGTCTCTTCCGATGCGGTCAACTTTGCATCGGGTGGCGCAGAGGGCCTGATCAACCTCTGGTCCTTGAACCAAGACACACCGCTCGCCACCCTGCAAGGGCACTCGCAACGTGTATGTCGCGTGGAGTTCCACCCATCGGGGCGGTACCTGGCGTCAGCCTCGGAAGATACGTCTTGGCGACTCTGGGATGTCGAAACAAGCAAGGAGCTTTTGCTACAGGAGGGCCACTCGAGAGGCGTCTACGCCGTTAGCTTCAACAATGACGGGTCTTTAATAGCCAGCGCTGGGCTGGACAGCATCGGAAGAATATGGGATGTCCGATCAGGCAGGACCGTCATGATCCTCGATGGCCACCAAGACGGCCATATCAAGCCTATTTACGCGCTGGATTGGAGCGCTGACGGACACAGGGTGCTCACGGGGTCGGCGGATGGCTGGATCAAGTGCTGGGACATCCGTAAAGTGCAAAGAACAGGAGGGTTTGGTGCACACAGCAGCGCCATCTCGGACGTGCGCTGGTTCAAGGGCCTGGACGACGCGTTGGACGGCATCCCCCCGTCGTTGGACGACAAGGGCGTGCAGACCCCGAAAAAGACGGGCACATTCGTGGTGTCGGCTGGCTTTGACCGCAATGTCAAGGTCTTCTCAGCCGACGACTGGAGCATAATACAGACCCTGAGCGGCCATACCGGCCCAGTCACCTCGGCCGACTACAGCAGAGACGGTAAGTGGATTGTAAGTGGTGGGCACGACCGCACCGTCAAGCTGTGGGGACGGAATGATGGTGAGGCTGCATAGATGGGCATCATGATGCCGATGCTGCATGGCCGTAGGTACAAGGAAGGAATTTTAGAAGAATAATTCAACGATACCCGAAATCGGACACCCACTGTCAAAACTTGAAAATTGTGGAAATAATTGCTTTTTTCCCTTTGCAGAACTCGAGGTTTTTTCCGCGCACCAGCTTTTCGTTGCTCGTTACACAGCGAGTCACCTGATTGGCTGGCGGGAGTAACACACCAAACCAGCCCATTTCCATTCGCGCAGCGTCGCCGATTCGCAACCCATCACCCATCGCCCATCGCCCATCAACCCCCGTCAACATTTTTTACCTGGCCGAGTCGGTTCTCCCATGCCACAGACGGAGCAACGGCTTGCCCTTTGCCCTTTGTCTTTGCCCTCAGTCGACGTGAGAACCGCAACGCGCCATACACACGACGAGCCAACTTCTCCTTCGCTCTTCCCTACCGAGCCCCAATCCCCCCGGAATGGCTAGCATCGATCGATACCGGCCCCCTCGCGAGGGCTATCAACCACCCACAGTGACGAACGCCGCTCGACAAGAACAGCCGCCCCCTGGACCGCCGCGATCGCCGCCGCCGCCGCCTCTCCGCCGCGAAGTGCCTCCCGCCGCGCCGACACCACCGCCGGCTCGCCACTCGCCACCTCGCTCCCAGGGCCGACACACACCTGCCGCGGCGTCCGCGCCTTCGGGGTCGCAAACGCCGCTGCCGGGCGCGAATCAGTGGTCCTTCTCGCCGGACGAGGTGCTGAGCACCCCGTCGGTGCTCGATGGCCTGTCGCCCGAGGAGGAGCGCCTGCGCCGCGCCAAGGGCGTCAACTTTGTGTACCAGGCGGGCGTCATGCTCGACCTGCCGCAGATCACGCTCTGGGTGGCGGGGGTCTTCTTCCATCGATTTTACATGCGGTTCAGCATGGTGCAGGAAAAGGGCGGGATACACCATTATGTAAGTGCACGAGGACAGGTTCAGGAGAGACGAGAAGCGCGTGAGACTGACCCGGGCATGCTTCCGCAGAACATTGCCGCGACGGCACTGTTCCTCGCCAACAAGGTTGAAGAAAACTGCCGCAAGACAAAGGACATCATCATCGCCGTTGCCAAGGTCGCGCAGAAGAACGCCAAGCTCATCATCGACGAGCAGAGCAAGGAGTACTGGCGCTGGCGCGACAGCATCTTGACGTACGAGGAGGTGATGCTCGAGCAGCTGACCTTTGACCTCATGGTCGATAACCCCTACCGTAACCTCTTCGAGCTGCTCGGCAAGCTCGACATCGTGCACAACAAGCACCTGCGGCAGGCCGCGTGGGCCTTTTGCAACGACGCCTGCCTGACGGCGCTGCCGCTGCTCGTCGACGCGCGCGACGTCGCCGTCGGCGCCATCTTCTTCGCCAGCGCGCACACCAACCAGCAGATCGACGACGTCCGCGGCGAGCCCTGGTGGCGGTACCTGCGCGGCGACGAGGCCCGCTGCGCGACCGCCGTCGAGGTCATGCGCCAGTTCTACACGGAGAACCCGCTGCGCAAGCAGAACCCGAGCCTGCCGTCGCCGGCGTTCCACCTCGAGCACACGCGTCGTAAGGGAGAAGCGGCCGGCGGCGCGGGATCCGGGACAGACCCGCTGCCGTCGCCGAACAACGCGAGCACACCGTGGGACAGGGACAGTCACAGCCCGGCGGCGCGGACTAACGGGGATGGTGGCGGTGGTGGCGCGGCGGATAGGAGGTTGGCGGACCCTCCCCGCTCGCAGCCAGACGGGGACACGCCCAGGTCGACGACGGTGAAGAGGAAGGAGGCAGATGCTGAGGCTCTGGGCGACGGAGGGCGGTCCGAGAAGCGACCCCGGATGTCCGAGGACGAGGGTGAGGTGGAAGAGTGAAGAAGCGGTGTGGCAACCATGGGATTGTTGAGGCTTACAGACATTACTTCATTTTTGAGATATTATTTCTTCTTCACGGATTTGCATAGCGGCGTTGGGTATACCTGGCTGGGTTTTGACTTTTCACTGCTACAGTGGCCTCATGGCGGGCCGGCTATTGCTGTTCCTTGGTCCGCTGTTCCGGAAGGGGATGGCACTGTTGGAACACGGCCGATGTATTGTTTATGAAAGCAGTCGTTTTTTGGAGAATCGGGGAATATGAAAACAAGGTATTAAAGACAGAAACAGCAAGCAATTGATTTGTACTATACGTCGTTGTCTACAGTGGCCTTTTAGTGCAGAGGGGTGTCTGTCGTTGTATGAGACCAGCCATGATGTTGCCTGGCGTTGGAAAGAGGCGTTTTTGACGAGGGACTAAACACTGATAATGATATCGGTAACTTTCGGCTCGACTACAATGTTTGTCATGGTAAAGAACGCGAGAGATGCGACTTCACCCAGACGCGCTATGGATCAGTACCCAACAGATCCTCGAGTTGTCCTGTTTTTTTATAATGAATGTTCCATCTTCCATGTCTACATATTTTCTACTTGCTCTCAACTACTCCCCCCATCCCGTCCGCACCAGTCCTCGACATGCCTCTTGAACGCCTGCAGGTAGTTGTGAAACGTCGTTGTCGAGCACCACGCCACATGCGGCGTCACCACCAAGTTCAGCCCATCCGCCTCGGCCGCGTCCACGCTGAGCAGCGGACTGTCGCCCTGCCGCCAATACGCGGCCGCCGCCGACGGCTCCTTGGCAAACACGTCCGTGGCGGCGCCGGCGATGCCGCCGGCCCGCAGCGCCGCGAGCAGCGCGCCCTCGTCCACGACGCCGCCCCGCGACACGTTGAGCAGCAGCGCGTGCCGCGGCATCGCCCGCAGCTCCGCCGCGGACACCAGCCCCAGCGTGTCCGGCCCGCGCGGCACGCACAGCACGAGCACGCTGCTGCGCGCGAGCACCTGCAGAAACGGCGTCCGGTCCGGGCTGCTGGCCGCGGAGCCCTTGCGCGCGGCGACGAGGACGTTCATCCCGAGCGCGCGGCACAGTTCCGCAACGCGACGGCCTGTCAGGTAAAAAGTCGTGCAATTTAGCCAACAGACCTACCTTACCCCCCCTCCCCCATGCTTCAGTTTCGGGTATTTTCGGGAGGACTTACCGATCGCACCGTACCCTACGATCCCGACCGTCTCGTCCCTGCACGTCATTGGGGGGCGTCCCTCGGGGTCGTTGAGCGCAAACGTCAGGGAGGACTTGTTCGGCCACTCGTCGGTCCTCAGCATGGTGTTGTGCACGCGGACGAGGTGGCGACGTGCTGCAAAGTACATGGCCAGCACGTGGTTGGCTACGGTCTCCGTGTTGGCATTGGGGCAGTTGACGACCTTGATGCCTCGCGCCGCCGCCCTGTCCGTGTCGATGCAGTCGGTGCCGGCGGCGATGGCCACGATCAGCTGCAGGTTGGGGGTGTTGTTCACATCCAAGGTGGCGCCCTGCATCGGCGTGGTCGACGTGGCGACGATCGTCGCGTCTCGCACGGCATTTTGGATGTCCTCGGCCGAATTTAATTGAGAGTTGTGGGTGATGAGCTCGTACGTGTGTGGCTCAGGAAGCTGGAGCAGGTCGGGCGGGATGGGAACATTCCAGGCATCCAAGGCCACGATTATGTGATGCATTATAATAATAAGGTGTGTTATGAAAGAATGGGTTCGAGATCTTGCTTATAATCATGAGCACATCATGGAGTGTTGATGAGGCAGGCTTTATGGTTCAAGCTTGTCAAGTTGTCATTGACAAGGGCGCGCCATGAATACGAACACGGTGCAGACTCAACAAACAAGTGGGGGCTGGATGTCAATCAACAAAGTCAATTCTAGATACCAATATTGATCGACTCCGAGGAGTATCAGTGTCATCTTCACGACGCTCACACATGGAGCCTGCTTGTTTATCCCATCCGAAGCCGAACGATTGATGCTTCTTGGCACAGTTGGCGAGCTCCTCATCAAAGGTCCCCTTCTGTCCCAGGGCTATCTGAACAGCCCGGAGAAGACAGAGGCATCCTTCAGGCACGACGACGCAATGTGCCCACAAGACAAGTGCGTCCAACTCTAGCCAGATTTGGATCAGATCAAGTTCAAGACGACTTGGGATGATATCGTCCAACGGCCTCCATTGTTGCGAACACGATTTGTACGAAGCAGCCACGATGGGTCTCTTGGACAGGTTGTGATTAATGAGGCACTAAAATGGGAGGCCCCTTGGGATTTCAAAGAAGCCGTCTCCATGATACCGTACGAGAACACGGGCGTCAGGGCCATCGCAGCAGCCTGTAGCAGTGGCAGCAGCCAATCGGCGGCGACGGATTACCTGACATGGAATCTGCTACTCATTCAACCCATGCTTAGCCCCGGTGGGAAAATGTCACCCATGCCCGAAAGCGGCGTGTCTAAAGACCTCCCGGGTGAGATTTCATGTGGGCCGCGGATCGATCCGGCCGTTATGGCGCCCTTCAACCCGTTCCTGCTCCTGATTGAGTGCTCCATGACGGACAATGGAGTCGTGTTCCGGGTGAGTTGGGACGAGCAAGTCGTGCGGAATCAGGTCGAACCGATCCTCGACGCTTTCATCAAGAGCATCCTGATGTTTCCAGGTCGACTTGACGATGCTTTACACATTGTCCGACAGGAGCCTGTTAGAAGCTAGGTCGATGGTAGAGACTGACCAAGGCGAATGGTTGAGGCAGCGCTGACCAATAATGGCTGAGAAATTTATACTGCTTTTATCTAATCGCTTGCCTGTAAAGTATTTTCAGCACACATAACCGTGCTTCATACAATTTGGGTGTCGTAACCGTATTCGTACTGTCTCGAATACGTGCTGATTCTTGAGCAGCTCAACAGAGATTCATCCTTTGCTGCCAGACATTTAAATACTTGACACCTAAATACTTGACAAAACTCATCGGTGCACATGTTCTCTGTTTCCCTAAACCTAGCGTACCCCAGCTGCGCGTTTCCCTTCACTCTTGTTCGCTATTCTGCATCTCTACCCAATCCCAATGACTGATTCCGTCCCAAAAGCCTCGTCGTTGGTGTATTCTGGCGGCGTGGCCCTCGCCTTTGTCCTAGCGTGCATCATCGTCAATGTTCTCTGGCTGCAATTGCCTCGGCCAAAATCAGAGCCGCCAGTGGTCTTCCACTGGCTGCCCTTTGTCGGCAATGCCATCTGTTACGGCATGGACCCTTTCAACTTCTATTCCCGATGCCAGGAAAAGTACGGCGACATCTTCACCTTTGTCCTATTTGGCAGGAAGATGACTGTTTACCTGGGAGTCACAGGCAACGACTTTATCCTGAATGGCAAACTGCAAGACCTTAATGCCGAGGAGATCTACAGCCCGCTCACGACGCCCGTCTTCGGCAGCGATATCATTTATGACTGCCCTAATTCGAAGCTCATGGAGCAGAAGAAATTCGTCAAATTCGGCCTCACGCAAAAAGCCCTCAATTCTTACGTCCCGTTGATTGAGAAGGAAGTCATAGAATACATCCAATCCACGCCAGCCCTCCAAGGCAGACGAGGCACCGTCAATATTCCCCAAGCTATGGCCGAAATCACCATATTCACAGCCGGGCGCAGCCTTCAGGGCGCCGAGGTCCGGAAAAAGCTGACGGGAGAATTCGCTGAGCTGTACCACGATCTTGACCTTGGCTTTCGCCCCATAAACTTCCTCATGCCGTGGGCTCCGCTTCCTCAGAACCGACGACGCGATATTGCACACGGCCGCATGCGAGATATCTACATGGAGCTCATCAACGAGCGCCGCAAGGCGCAAGGTTCTGCGGAGGATGAGGAACCCGACATGATTCGCAACCTGATGCAGTGCGTGTACAAGAATGGCCAGGCCCTCCCTGACAAGGAGATTGCACACATGATGATCACGCTTCTCATGGCTGGGCAACACTCTTCCTCGTCCTCGAGCGCATGGATCATGCTGCGTCTTGCTTCACGCCCTGATATCGCCGAGGAGTTGTACCAGGAACTGAAACAGCATGGCTTTGGCCTGTCACATCGGCTCCAATACGCCGACCTCGACAAGCTCCAGCTTCTCTCGAATGTGGTCAAGGAGACGCTCCGGGTACATTCGTCAATCCACTCGATCATGCGCAAGGTCAAACAGCCTATGCAAGTGCCTAATAGCGACTATGTCATCACCCCCGACAAGGTCCTGGTTGCTTCGCCGATCATGACACATCTTAGCGAGGACTACTTTCGTAACGCCCTAACTTGGGATCCGCACCGGTGGGATGACGAGGTGGAAGCCGAAGAGGACGATATTGTGGACTACGGCTACGGTGCCACTTCCAAGGGCACAAAGAGTCCGTACCTGCCCTTTGGTGCCGGCCGGCACCGTTGCATCGGCGAGAAGTTTGCCTACCTTAACCTTGCCACTATTATCAGCACGTTGATCCGACACTTCAAGTTCGCTACGATGGACGGTAAGGCTGTGGTGCCACCCACAGATTACACATCCTTGTTCTCTCGGCCGACACAGCCTGCGGTGGTACGATGGGAGAGACGTGAGCACTCCGCTGAATAGATGACAGAGCCGTTAACGAGTAGGGGATCAGAAGGTGCTTGATGGAAGACTTACCTAGACAACACGGCAGCTCTAATAACTGATGAAAACCACACATACCCACACCATTCTGTCATGTGCACTACTAGGTAGCAATCTGCGAGAACAGTAGCGAGGTATGAAGCCCTCCAGCCCTCCGCGGGGAAGAAGCTCCTGCCATAACAGGCCTTGGACATTCATAATTATGAAACCGTATAAGAACGGCTTCTGACTATGCGGAGTCTGGACTCTAGCCCTCAAGGACCCAGCAAGAGACATCCCCAGATGTGGCGATGTACTCCGTAGGTTCGGGACAGCAATCAAAACTTATCACTCCACCGCGTTAGCGTGCAAAAAAAAAGCTGGCTCGCAGACTTTTCAAGAAAATTCGGCTACCCTGTACACCTCGTCTGACGGCAATGTATGCAAGGAAATAGAAGAAGGAAAGGGTGGCATATGACCATGGAAGTTTCGGGGTGTGGCCTCGTTTTCGCGAGAATGTTGTTCTTAAAAAGATCCTCTTCACCAGAAACGGTGAATGCACATACGGAGCGTGGAAAGCTCACAAATTGCACCGCGATGGGACCTAACTTGATACGATGTACTCGGTAATCATTTCATAACCAGCCCTTGTGCACATATCAATGAATTTATGCATTGTTATCGTTCTCGTCTGGCTGCACAATTTTCAACCGACAAGAGCCGAATTGGCGGTCAACCAATCGGTCCAACAAACAGCAGTTTGGGCCGAAGCACCGAGATTGAATCATCCGCAATCCTCCAATTGACCCAATGAACAGTTTGCATTTGTCTTACCATCTCCGTTTGCGCGCTCCAACCCTGCCAGCCGCGCAGGCAGCCATGTGCGGCTGGCGCTGCTGCCTGCTGTGGGTGGAGTCTGTGTAACGCGAGATTCTGCCGCGCCCAACTCACCGCCCGCCGCACAACTTCTATAAATTTGCGGCTCGCCGCCCATCTTTTGATTCATTTCTTCCTTTCTTCTTTAGCTCTCTTTGCCTTTTGGCTTAGATCAAGTGTAGTATCTGTTCTTTTCAGTTTAATCTCTGAAACTTCTCCACTGGAGATCTTTATTGATTATTCCTATTTTTGGCCTTCGGATGGTTTCCTCTGTGCTTGCGCATGATTCCATC
Source organism: Cordyceps tenuipes (assembly GCA_025583755.1). NCBI lineage: Eukaryota > Fungi > Ascomycota > Sordariomycetes > Hypocreales > Cordycipitaceae > Cordyceps > Cordyceps tenuipes. Next base: position 88,373 of record JANZYN010000117.1, read on the forward strand.
CACAGTGTTCCTGGTATTACACTGCCTCCAGGTAACGCGAACCTCTTTTTTTCTTTTCATTGCTCGCGTTTGGCTTGCCAACGCAGTGAAGAAGAGTTTTTCTCCAAGCAGATTCTGGACTGTGTTTTTCGTGTGTTGAACGCGACCAAGTGCCGTGCAAAAATTGAACGTAGCACACGTTGGAACGAGACCTACCACCCTTGAAGTTTTGCACTGGATTTTAACTGCGTAAAGACGACGAGAATGAACAATTATTGCTTGACATTCTATTTCTTCCCAAAGTGATCAGCTGTCCGCCGCCGATCAAGCTGCCCAGCGTAAAGTCTTGCGTCTGGCCCTCTGGCCATCCTAGGTGCCCCTCCACCAGAATAGCCCAAGAGAACAAGCTCCCCCACAGTCGCAGAGAAACGCATCCTCATCGCAGCACCATCGCGACGATCGAAAATCCTGCCCGCGGCATCGGCCCCTGACACGAATCGGAGCTCGGCACAAGCACGATGGCCTCTCTAGGAAGCTACCTCAACAGTAAGTTTCACCGCTGCTGCTGCTGCCGTCGTCTTCCCGCGACGCACCACGACGGCTGCGTGAGCCCTCCCACGCTAACTTTGCGACCTCTAGAAAAGGTCCTCATCGTCACGGCCGACTCGCGGATCCTGGTAGGCACGCTGAAGGCCTGCGACTACTCTACAAACATAGTACGTTGACCCCGATAGACACCCTGGCTGCGCCGGGGAAAATTGCGACTGGGGAAGCCTTTCGGGTGGTGGATGCGCAATTGAACAGTTGCTGACCCTTTGCCCTCTGTTCTAGGTACTCAGTGATGCTGTCGAGCGAATTATCCGGACGCCAGATGACCCGGAACCTTCGGCGATCGATCCTCTCGGCGTCTACATTGTGCGCGGCGACAACGTGTGCTCCATAGGGCTGGTCGACGAGAAACTGGACGACAGCATAAACTGGACAGAGGTTAAGGGCTCGGTGATAGGCGGTATCAAGCATGTCTAGTGCAACTACCTATGGGTAGATTGAGTTGGGGATGCCGTCGAGGTGGGAGCCAAATGCTCAGTTAAGGCTGAGGGTGAGCAGCGCCAGCCACTGGCAACCGCGATGGCTGGGCAGCATTTGCATTTATCCTGTGGGCAGTCTTTTGCTTTTCTTTATTTTTATGATCTATACTGGATTTAGCTTTCTTGCGCGGTAAACGGATCACGGCGTTTTGCTACTTGAAAACAACTTGGAAAAGCGGCGGTATAGTCTCGCAGTCACACGTGCCCACGCAAACAAAACAAACACAAATCCTACACATCTCAGGCAGACTTTCAACCTAGATAAAATATCAATATCCTAAAATCTGCAATCCTCTCTACCATTCTATCTATTCACAATATATCACGCTGCCAGCCCAAAGACGCGCTGTAGCAGCACCTCCTTGAAAATTTCCTCGCCAGGCGTGCCCACGACGCGGTAGATGCGGTTGCCCCTCAGAACGCTCAGCCAGCCAAGCTCGTCACCGTCGACAGCGTCCAGCTTGAGAACCTCGGGGTCGTTGCACGGATCCGCCGACGCCAGAAACGCCGCCTGCGCGGGGCGCAACTTGCCGCGGTGGTCGACGATGTGCATGCCGCGCGACCACTGGCCCGCCGTCTCGATGCGGATGTCCTCGGCCTCAGTCAGCCTCCACCGCGGGTCCTCCCCCGCGGCCGCGCCGAGCACGTACCACACCGTCATCGGATCGTGCAGCGACAAGCCGGCCGTGGTGTCCGGCCCGAGGATGCTCGCAATCTTGGCAAACGCGGCGCCGACAAAGTGCCGCACCCACGTGCCCAGCGGGCTGCCCGAGGCCACGACCGGCGCCATCGTCTCGGCAAAGTAGGTGCTCGTCAGCTCGTGCTGGTCGGTGATGTCGAGGGGGCAGAGCACGACGCGCAGCGGCCGCGACAGGTTGGCCGGGTAGGGCGGCAGGGTGCTGCGCGGCGTCGTCGGCGGCAGCGTGGCCGAGGGCGTGAACGAGCTGAGGGCGAAGAGGCGCGCCGTGGCGATGGCGTCGGCGTACGTGTTGAACTCGGCGACGGGGGTGATGTTGCCCTGCACGCGCACGGCGCCGCCCATAACGACGACCTCGCGCGCGCGAAGGAAGGCCTCTGGGTCCTCGGACGCGGCGAGCGCCGCGTTGGTCATGGGACCGACGGTCAGGATGCTGATGCTGTCGATGGGGTTCTCGCGGAGCAGTCGGAGCATCTCCTTGTGTGCGGGCTCCCGCGAGGGTGTGAAGAGCGGCGAGATCTTGTCTAGGTCCGTTACAGAGGAGCCCTGCTCACGGAAGATGTGCAGCCACTTCTCGGGAGGGCTAAAGTCTGGGAAGGTGGAGTGGACGTTGTGAAGGCCATCCAGGCCGTCTTTGGGGAGAGGATTGTTAGTTGGTGGCGTTTGGGTAATATGGGCCAGGAGAGCGACGTACGGAAGTGGTCGAACTTGAGGTCTGTTTCCTCTAGAGGATGCTCAGCACCAAGAGCGACCAAAGGCTTGCATGCCCTGAGGGCCTCGAATCCCTCAGGAAGACCGTTAGCTTTGCGCCAAGCCATCTCCTTCTCAATGACCTGCATCATGCCGACGACGTTGCGTCCACAGCTGTGCTGCCTTGTCAGCAACAGAACGGAGGCGTTTGGAGCTGGGATCAGGCACTCACCATTCGAGAGGAACGTTTCCATATGTAACGGATATCATGATAACCTCAAGTTCCTCCTTTCTGGCACTGAGAGCCAACAGCATGGCCAGCACATCGTCCACGCCTAAGTATGGTTAGCCACGGGAACGGACCGATGACGCGGAGCAGTCCGTACCGGGATCAGTGTCGATGATTATCTTTCTGGGAGCCATGGTGTATTTTCAGTGAAAAAGCAATCGAATTAAGACAAGTAAATACCCAGACAAAGCGAGTTGAAACAAAATATTCAAGAGGGAAGATGACTGTGCCGCCCAGTTTGCGGTTATTATGAGTATTATTAGAAAGGTTTGTGGGGGGGGGGGGGGGTGACCCCGCAGCTTCGTCCTACCTACTTGGTGCAAGAGTAAAGAGTTCGCCGAAGGGAATCTTTGGCTGGTTAGGTAGGCGATTGAAATCTTCCAGTAATAAGTCTGGACCAAGGAGATTTTAAGTTGGGTTATCTTGGCCCAAATTTCGAGTTGTGAGAGTTTAACTTGGGCACAAGACAGAGTCGCTTTTTTGGTGTGCCTAATTGGTGCTGGGTGTTGTGCCGGGCGTCTCCGGCCGCGGACGGGCTGCTTTTTGAGTATCTCGATGAGAGCAGAGTGTGGCAGAATAGATATGATCAACTCGTTTATCTTCTTTAAAAATGTAGCTAGAGAAGCCTGGGACATTTTTTTTTTGGGAACGCCTCAGGAAAGTGCCTTCACCGGGTGGCGAGGAGGATCAAGGCCAACCCAAGGCGCCCCGTATCGTGTGCAACACAATCGCTTGGTGGGATTTACTTCGATATAGATCGAGACCTATCGAAATTGAAAGCTAGCTGGAATGATGTGCTGCAAGGCTTGCATGCATAAACGCCACCGAAAACCAGGACATATCGTGCAATACAAGAGATACCCAACATGCAATTGCGGTGGTACTGTAGCATGCGGAGATAGTGCCTTTTTGCCCAATTTCGTCTTGCTGTATATTCTATTTTCACAAGGTAAAGATTTACAGATGGCTTTGTTTGTCTGGTTTGACGGTTGAGACAGTTGTCGGCCCTTGGGCAGATGCAGTTGGCCCAATCTTTGGCCGGATATTGGCGATGATTCTATCGTTCCATCATTTTAACCATTGCAAACTAAGAACAAGAAGAAGCTGCTATGTAGCACGGTCTTCCTCTGCCGACCCTGTCGAATGAGCCTTGGGCTTCCAAGGTGCTGTGCTAGTGTAGATACTAGTCGCGATGTCAATATTTGTCAAAGTCTAGTCTACAAGTCTCAAGTGGAAAGGAAAAAATGACCACCACGGGTTCCCCGAGAAGAGGTCCTACTAAAATCCATACAATACGAACCTCTGGTATTATAGGGATATGGGCTGAGGATATTTGAAGTGACGAATGGGGCGTTGCACGGAACAGCCTAGCCTCATATTTTGAAAGGCTGCCGTGACAACTCCTACGACAGGACGCTGCTTCAAGTCCTCTGAAATGAGAGAAGAATCTCGAGGAAGGAAATGTCTTGCCCATAGCGGATAGCTGGGTGCCAAGGGGAGTGACTGATGCTATCAGATTTTAGGCGGCACCTGCTCAGACGCCTTATAATCGGAGCAATACAGCCTGGCAAGGACTTGCCGAGCTCCTTGGCGAAGACGCCGTCGACCGTCGACCGGGGTATATGAACCCGTGCCTGGCGGGATGCTGAGTCTGCCGATACCTGCCAGTCATCCAATATGCCGATGACAGCCCCGCCGAAGCCAACCAAGGGCTACTGTCAACTCCCTCTTGGGTGTGACGGGCCGAGCGAGGAAGTTTTGCAGCGCATGCAGCCAGGGGCGAACTGCATCTTTTCCCACGGTCTTCCCTGTTGCTGTACAGCCGCACAGTGAAGGGCAGCTGCGGCTCAGCTACGCCACAAAACGCCCCGGGCTGACAATTGACGCGACTCATGGTCGACGACTGGGCTTCGCTCTGCCGTGGCGGAGGAAGTATAGCCACATGTTCACAGGGCGCAGGGGTAGTAAGTAGGACCTGACGATCTTGGCAGGGAGGGGAGCGCTGACGAGGGTCCTGGGCAGGGGTCGGCTGTGAGAAATTGAGGCTGCGGCGTGGGAATGGTGCATGACTGCAAGGGAAGATGGTGTTGGTTGTGTAATGAGGGTGACAAGGCATGTTGCCAGCTGTCAACTTTGTTTGTGGCATTGTTGGGGGCGAGGCTGTAGTGGCGTGATGAACGTGGAGTCTCGGTCGCCGGATCCGAGGACCCAATTCGTTATCCTCTTCGTGTTGGAGGAAGAATCTAGCTGCTGAGCGTGATTGACTCGGTAGCCGGTGTGCAAATCAACAAAGGTCCAGAATGTAGTCGTCTTTTTTTCTGTCAATGTATTATGTCAGGGACGACGCGGCACTTGGGAGAGCCAGGTCGAGACGGCCGGCCCCGCTTTCCCCTGAAGCCCACCAAGTTGACATGCAGCAGCCAGATGGAGTGTGCAACCGGGCTTGATACTCTGTATCTTAACTGGGGTTGCCTTTGTAGTATGAAGTTTCTGAAATTTCAGCGAACTTTGAATGGATTCCAAGGGCTTATTAGACCGGAGGCTAATTGGCAGCTTAGCCCCGGATTCGCTCTGAGTTTTGCAACGCCAGCCTGGACTTGACACCTGAACGCCTGCGTGTCCAGGCTGCGAATGGTTCGGACCTAGCCTAACTAGGTTTAGTGCCACGTCCCTTCACCATCTTTGCCCTTTGACTGGTCATCCTTTTTGCCTGCTATCTCTTGACTTGGCGACGTTGCCAGAACGCCATAACCACACACAAACTCACTTTGAACTTGTCGGCACAACCATCCCTGGGCCACCTTTTTTCCCATTGAACCACACCTTCTTTCTCCATCCCTCTTTTCCCTCAACCATCGTCCTTTTACATCCCGGCTCATCGCCTGGATTGTCATCTTTATTTCTTCCTTCCATCGTCCCTTTTTTTTGCCCGGAACCGCCTCCCGTGCGACCTCCTGCTCCCCTACGGCCACGTAGCAGTCCCCTCCCGCCTTTGACCAACAATACAGCAACGTTTTGCGCCTTGCCATCGGTAACTCGACCGGCGTCATCAATTAGCTGCCGCTCTCAGCGCTGCTGTAATTTAATTGGAGTGCCTGCAGACCACCTCGCCACTCACAGCAGCTCACCATCACTCGACAAACTACGCCGAGACGATACCCCGTCATCGCGCCTATCCTCGCTTTCGCCATCACCCGCCCCGACGCAAACAACCGCAGTCATGCCCGACACTGGAATTTTGTACACAATTGGTGGCTATGCTGCCATTGCGGTACTTGGCTACACTGTAATCCACTATTCCACTCGCTCTGATGCTAAGCGACGAGCAGCTGCTGCAAAGGCCAAGGCCTCTCAGCCTGAAGGGCGCAAGGAAGATAGGAAGAAGAAGCAGCGCATGGAAGCCTTTGCGCAAGAGGCCCAGTCAACCTCCAAAGCTGCCCAAGCTACTCCCCCAGAAGTAAAGGAGTTGCAGGCCAGCACAACCACCATCCGTGACACCATGGATGACTCGGCTGCCAACCGCGAGTTCGCGAAGCAGCTCTCCAAAGCCCAGGAGGGTACCAAGTTTGCCGCCAGATCTGACGCCAAGCAGCGTGAGAAGTCTGTCAAGCAGTCCAAGGCTGGTCAAATCGACGCTACCAAGGCCACCAAGGCCACCAAGGCCACCAAGGCCACCAAGGCCACCAAGACCGAAGCTCCTACCCCGGCTGCCGCTGTCCCCGTCCAGCCGGAAGCCACCACCGATGTGGAAGAGCCGGTCGAGGAAGAGACTATCGCCGCGCCAGCTGAGGCTGGTCGTGTCGATGACATGCTTGAGCCCACGGCTGCTGCTCCCACTGTTCTGCGCATCGGCGAGTCCTCCAAGCCCAAGGAGCAGAAGAAGGAGACAAAGCCCGTCGAGAAGGGTGAGACTAAGAAACAGCGCCAGAACAGAAAAAAGGCTGAAGCTGCCAAAGCTGCCCGCGAGGAGGCCGAGACTGAGCGCAAGGCCCTCGAAGAGAAGCAGCGTCGCCAGGCCCGTGTTGCCGAAGGCCGTGCTGCTAAGGATGGCTCCCAGTTCACCAACGGTGCTACCGCCGCATGGAAGCAGGGCACCCCCAACGGCGCTCCCAAGACAAATGGCGAGCTGCACGCGCCACTCGACACCTTTGACACTGCCTCGACCCCTGCTCAGCAGATTAATGGAACGGCGAATGCTGCACCTGCCGTGGTTGAGGTTCCTGCCAAGCAGGAAGAAGAGGAGTGGAGTACCGTCAAGACCAAGAGCTCCAAGAAAAAGGCGGCGGCTGCCAGCAACTCTGGCGACGATGAGCCAGCCGCTGCCCCGGTTGCTGCCACGCAGGCCAAGCCTGCCACTAAGCAGGTTGCCCCGAAGACGAACGGTAACAGTGCCAACACCAAGAAGGCTTTTGGCGGTTCCTTCTCCGCTTTGACGAACGACGACGCCGAAGAAGAGGAGGAGCAGGAGGAGGAATGGGACGTCTATGCGTAACGCGGCGACCCTATATTTCCTGGCTCTCAACTTCTCCGATCGGCCGTGAGAAGCGCCGATGATGAGGATGGGAGTTGAAAGTTAAAACCATCATCCCAAGCCAAAGACACAACACGAATTGTTTTTTGTATCATATTCAGTGGTGCTAGAGCCGCCACTGTTGTCACTGCCTTTTTCCTTTTTGTTGCGCCTTATTCTTTCTAACATTTTGATATCGAAAACAGTCATGGATAGCGTCAATGGTGGATAAGAACCACCATGGGACGGAGAAGAAAACAACCACAAGACGAGAAGAAGCCGCACGAGTATGAGCCTTTCACCGAAGCCTCGGGTGGCGCTTGGGATACGGATACGTGTGGGGGCGGTGAGAGACGACGGTCGACCTTTAATAGGCACTGGATATTGCTTGCAGATGAGAAGTCTAGTTTTCAGAGTACCTTTTGCAACGATGAGCAACGCATGGGCAAAATGGGGAAGGAAAAGGCAAGGGGTAAAAGATTGGTTGGTTTGCGTGCGATTGTATGTGTGGGTGTGTATTTGTCGCCCAAAAGTGGGCTTGTGAAACTAGATTTCTCTACGTGGTAGCCCCAAAACCTTACAAGTCAAAAGTAGTAAGATGGCCGCCCAAGGTGATTGTGGTGAAAGTGATGCAATGTAGCCAATAATTGATGGTGAAGGCGATGCGTGGTCATGCTGTGCTTGGCGACGCGAGGTAACTGTGTATCATGTGGCAGGATAGCTTGTCTAGATGGTGAGCTGGCAAGTGACTCTGATAACAAGAAGTACGTCGGCAGTTGCTTTTCATCTTGTTTTTCTTTTTCTCCAGCAAACTGATTGATGGTGGGGAGCAGGCTGTCAGCTCCCATGATCTGGAGGATAAATCGGGGGAGCTAGCGAGACCTTGAGACATTATCGACGTCTCACGAGAACAGGGCAGGGGTTCAGATGCCCGCAGCAGCAACAGCGCGAGCGTTAGCTGATTGTTTCTGTGGCCAGTGAGAAGCGAGGAGATGGACAGCTGCTCCCTCACCGCAATTGATCGTGATAAGGGCTACATCGTGTGGGAGGGTGTTGAAGAAGCGGGGGGGTGTGCGACTGTCAAAGATGGCTTATACTTTGTATTCTGTGCTTCGGCATCGACCTTGTACATGCTTCTCGAATATCATCAATTACTCGGGGCTGGCGAGCCGGTGGTGGTTCAGCTGGTGACACGGGAGGCAAAGGAGGGGGGGTGACACGGAATACTACTCTACGACTTGTTGACGGCCTATCGCAGCGCAACGTTTCAACTCGTTTGGATGGCGCGTAATGCGCATGGGGACGATAATGTTTCGCCTTATCTATTTGTTGGCTGTTACCAACCTGTCACCAAGCGCGAGTCAAGGCCAGTGATACACGCATGCGGTTATTATTTACCACGCGTCTGTTCCTCTGGAGATGATCGTGATCAAATCCGGGAAACTATTGGACTAAGTCAAAAAGCTGGCACACAAAAGAATAAGGCCAGTCTTATGTATAACAAACTGTCCTGAGGGCTAGCTAATCGCTTTTATTTATAAAGAGTGGTTTTCTTATTGGCACAATTAACTGTCTCGCATATGCATACTCAATTGTCAGGCCACAACAGAAGCGCCCGCCACTGGGAATTAGGCAGCAAGGCAACTGCATGAGAGGTCAGAAAACCTGGCTGAGCTCAACCACGCTGTTCTTCAATATCAGTCACATACCGCAACCTTCCTCCCAATCTCGTGATAATGGCTCAGCCTTATAATATTGATGATTCTATCAATTTTTTCTTTGAATCCAGCACATCCGTGAGCAGACAGCAATGTGATGATTTTGTCAAGTCTCGATTCAAAACTTCTGCGCAGCCCGTCCCGATACAGGGCGTCTGCAGTTATACGGTGACAGCTGGCGCCGATGATTCTAGAATCATACAATTTAGAGAAGAGGGATCACGTCTTGATCCAGCCAAGATGGACCTTGTCAAGCAAGCGGCGTCCGGTTTTGTGGCTGATATCGTGTACCATGGAAATATTGGAGAACAACGTCCGTTGCATATCTACGAGATGAACAAGCTTCCAGGTGATGTCTACATAACAGCGAGGGACCATTCTATCCCACAACCGGATGACGCAAAAGCACGACAGCGAAATACCATTCAAGATCTTGCTAGGTACAACATAATCTCTTCAATGCACTAAATTTGCGGTTAACAAATTTTTAGATTTTTTGCACAATCGTGGAATTTTGGGCAGCCATCATCGGATCCCGTGTCCTTGGCAGCCGAATACGGATTCAAGCTTGGACGGTTAGCTGAGTCTCTGCCAGCACGCTTTTCCCAAAAGCTGCTTTCTCTGGAACCACATCTCTCTCCGGTCTTCTCCAAGTTGCCACATGTGGTTACGCACGGAGATTTATGCGAGCTCAACATCCTCGTTGACTCCACAACGGGACGTATCACAGGCATTATCGACTGGGCTGAAGTCAGAGTCCTTCCCTTTGGATTCGCATTATGGGGAATGGAAAATATCCTTGGGTTCATGAATGCTGAAGGGTGGCATTACTACGATAATCAAGAAGAGCTTCGAGCTTTGTTTTGGGCTACCTTTTTGCAACAGGCCAAGAACTGTACGGAGCAAGACATTGAGTTGATTCATATCGCGCGGCTCATGGGCTTGTTTTGTCGATACGGCTTGAAGATGGAAGGCGAGACGACCCTTGGTGTAGTCAGTGAAGCGTCTGCTAGCAGGATGGCGTACTTGGATGCGTTTTGCTTACACGATACTACACGTTGCTAAAAGTAGCTTCACGCGTGCAAATAGTTAATGGTTCAAGACGGCTGCACACTGGGCATGATCAGCCTCGCACAGCCAGCTGTGGTTCTTGGTGGACGGTTGGTCCTTTATAGTCGTCTGTATGGATATTTGATCAGGAAAGCAACCAGGCCCAAGCTGCGGAAATAAAACAGGGTTTCCTAAATAGCTTATTCTCTATTATAGTAGAATAAGTTATAACTAACTCCCTTATAATTTCTACCACCTTATCTACAGGTCGCTCTTAGGATCACCTTGCTAAATCGTCCACACCTTCGATCCTCCGTACACAGCTGTGCATATCACCGCCTCTTTGTTGCCCGCGAGCGAGTGTTACACAAGGGGTAAGCCCTAAGCCCATGCAAACAAGGCGATACATTTCCAAGGGCAAACCGTATTTTTAGATTCATCTATCATTATCCTAGAGAACCTAAGTACCAGGATCTCCCTCATTTGGTCAGTCTATCCGCTCATCATCTGCACTTATCGTCAGCTCGGGGATCCACTGTTGCTGATACCTCACGTCTAGCCACGAAACTTGAAATCCTCCCCCAGCATGTCAACCGACCCTGCCGCCCTTCAGTCCCTTCAAAATGCATTGAAAGAAAATTGCTGCCGAGGCGTCGGCGGGTTCTTCAGATACTTCGAGGAACAGAATTGGTCTGCCTATGTCCAGAATATCCTCCACCGTCCCGAGATCGCCGACGTGGTTGAAAAATTGTCCGCCAGTCTCGGGGATCTGCGTCGCTTGGATGTGCTGGACGAGTGGCTTGCCACCTTCCAGTCCTCGTTCTTCGCCACTGATCATCCAACCGTTCGCCTTGCAAGCGAGCCCATTAGTACTTCGGATTCATCATGCCACGCCAGTATTTATATCGGTTCTCAATTCTCAGCCGGTAGCACCCGTGTCTATGGTGAATATCATCACGGCGCTGCGCCGATTTCGTCGACCGACGACGACGACTTTTTGCGCTTCGCTGCGCGTGCCCTTCGCGTCTTCAACGCAGAGCCAGCTCGCCACTTCCTGCATGCGTTCTTGCTCCGCGGCAAAACCCTGGAACTATGGGTTTTCGACCGTTCCGGCGCCTACAGCAGCGGAGTGCTGGATATCGCATCCGACCCCAACCTCCCGCTGCGCGTTTTGGCAGGCTATGGCATGATGAGCGACCAGGAATCTGGCATGAACACGTTCATCAAAAGTCTCGGCCCTGGAGAAGGCTATTCCATACTTCCTGGCCAGACCCCAGAGCTTTTTCTTCAACCCAACACCCTCGCAGCGCCCGACTACTTGCTCGGACCGGGAACTTTCTGCTTCGCTGCCTCGGCATCTGCGGCCACGGAGCCGACTATTGTCGTCAAGTTTGCTTGGCGGACTGACACCACTGCCGTGGAGCTTCAAGTGCTTGAGCGAGCCCGTGACCGCAAAGTCTGGGGAGTCACCCGTGTTCTAGAGTGCCAGGACCTGATTACCGTCGCCGATCATCGCCATGGACTGGACTTCCCTAAGCCATATGTCAACCGGACTCTATCTTGCGTCATAACCGAGCCTCTCGGCCGTCCTCTTCGACAGTTTGCGTCGCTTTGTGAGCTTCTAGAGGTATTGCGTGATCTTGTCAAGGCCCTCAAGTCTCTCTATATCGACGGCAATATTCTCCACCGCGATATCGCCATCAAAAATCTTGTAATTGCTACCAAGTACAACGAGGACACCTCCAAGGGCATCTTGATTGACTTTGACGCGGCGCTGGATCTCGACGAGGCTCCCGCCGTCCCACAGACGGTCGGGTCGGACGGGTTCATGGCCATTGGAATTATCAGTGGACATCCGCATACATACCGACATGATCTTGAGTCTCTATTCTACGTGTTCCTGTGGATAGCTATCGGCAATGACTCCGAGAATGATGATGTTTATGATATTCTACAGGGCCTGCCCAAGACATCTCGGCTTTGGAACTGGTGCTCGATGGACTTCAATGCTGTTCGGCAGGCCAAGCTTGTTGACATGAGCCCGGATGGCTTTAAGCATATCCTGAATGAATTTTCAGCTAGGTTTGCTCCGCTGCGTGGGCTAGCAATCGAGCTGCATCAGTTGATCTTTCCCATGCGCGACGGTACCATCTTTACGAAGACCGACACTGACCAAGCAGCCGTCGAGCAGCTCTACCAGGGAATGGTTGATGCTTTCAACCAATCCATGCTCACGCTCAAGGACTAGGGTCAGATGGCTCGTCAGGGACTGCAGTCTTCAAAAGATAACTACTGTATGAGAGTGGTGGACACCCCCACGTTCTAGGCTGACGTGTGGAGGTGTCGAACACTGCCATGGGGGTTTCGTTATCAGTTGAACTTGCTCCAATAAATTGACGAACAGAAAATGTCATGGGGGTTTAGTTATCTGTTGAACTTGTTTCAACAGAAAATGAGACTGGGGGTGGCTGAGTAATGTTAGGACGCCGAGGCTCTTTTCCAACTAAATTTGTATGCAGCGTCAATAGCAATTTAGATGGCGGCGATCGATTACCGTCCACCCTTCTACCCTCCAACCCGCACATTTTTGAACTGTTTTCGCATAAAATCAAAAGTTATTGCCACTAAACTTAAAATATATACTCTTTTATGATTGTCTAAAGAGCTTGTTAGTTTAGGGGCGTGTCCACAAGAAGAGGACTCTAATATTAATGATGATGTAAAGGGAGGGTGGGGTGTAGACAACTTATTATTAGTACACAGGCCAGATGCTACCAGTTATAACTAATAACTAGGGATGAGGAGGCGTTCGTGGAGCGGCTCGAGGCTTGCGACGATGAGGGAAAATGCTGCGAGGTGTCTGAGAAGGAAGAAAGGCAGGAAGAAATCAAAATTGCGTCTCGAGGTTGGCTCTGGTCTTGTAGCTTGTAGGACATTCGCATGTGGTTAATCTAAAACTAGTTGTCGATCCTCAGGGAGGACAGAACTGATAGCGTCATGGCTTCGGCAGAACGGACGGCGGGAGGATCGGGAACGGGGACTGGAAAGAAGGAGCGAGAGGAACATAATGGAGTGATCTTGTGACCTGTTCTGCATCCAGTTCGAGACTGTGCGATGTTTGTTGTTTGCGGAGAATAAATTACAAGCATGCAGGTGTGGCTTTTGCGCGCAGCTGAGCGCCGAAATGGGCAGGCTACGGAGGTATGGGGATTTTCCGTACGCAATAGTGCGGCCTTTAAATTGAACAGGGGTGTAGAACTTGGGTCAGTCTGGAGAAGGGAGTATGTACTGCTAATTCGAGATGCATTGATGCCCAAGGATAAGAACAGACGCCCCTGAAACCCCGGCATGGTAGACTTGGGCGTCGCTGTCGAGGCAGTGCTGTCTGCAGATTGGCATACATATGTCATACGTCTTGTGAAGTTGCGCCTCGGAAACCCTGGTAGCGCGATTTATGGCGCGCATGCTGGCTGAAGGATGCTACTGGGATGCAAGGGCTCCGGCATAGCACGCACGAAAATAAGAAGATCAATTAAAATCTACTTGCTCTCGTGATACACCTGGTGCAGCCACTGAAAGCTTCGCTTTTCGCGCTCGTGGCCAGAGGCAACCGGCCGCCAAAGTGCCAGTGCTAGCGCTAATACAGAAGCCCGATAGCTGCCCCTCCAGGTCGTCCATTGTGAGGCGGCCTAGTTGAGTCTTCAGGACTCTTTTATTAGCGAGCGTTCCCAGGCCACGCCCCCCCCCCCCCCCCCCCTATATTCTCTACATCAGACCCGCCCTGGGTACCCCCTGTCGAGTACCTGTACTCAGGTATATTCCATTATTTCAATCCCCCCCCTTCGTCTTCTCCCATCCTCCCATTTCCACCACATGCACTTGCTGCCTTCCATTTCTCGATTTCATCCCACGCACTCACTTTAGCTTCTCTTTCTTGTTCTTAGTTACTCTGCTAGCCACTTTTTCTCTTTGTTCCCCACTGATCAATTTTCTTGCTCTTTTAATTCCATTTGTGCCTTCGGATCGCGACGACACGCACTCTACAAACCACGTCAACAACTCATCACGCTCAATACCATCAGCAACTTCTCTTCGGACCGGTCTCTTAACACAATTGACGCGTTTCTCGACTAAATACAGGCCGTTCTTCGACTGGTCTCATACTGTAAAGAGGAATTGTCCTCCGTCTCGACGTGACCCCGCCACATCGACGACACATATTACACGAGTCCATCATCTATCCCGAACCGACAATCCCGACTGCTCAGCAAACAGCCGCCACTATGTCGTTCCCAGTTGCACTTCAGTCTGCCGTCTTTTACTTTCTCGCCTGCACACCATGCCTCAAATGGCGTCATCGTCACAGAGCCAAGCAAGCTGCCAAGGAGAATCGTGCCAAGAGAGCCAACCTCCAGATGGAGCAGCCAGGCGTGTACCAGCACCCTGAGCCCTTCACTACCAACCCATACTGGCAGGAAGAGATCAACAGGGGCCCCAGCTTGCCCAAGAAATCCTCAAGCAAAAATTCGAGCAATCGAGGCCTTACTAGTGCTGGCCGCGACTCCAACGTATCGGACAAGACCAACGTCGACGATAGCAGAACCAACGTTGATAGTATGAGCGTACTGCGCGAGGATGAAGAGACTCCCAGCAATTGGAACCGAAAAACCGGATACCAACGCGAAGACGAAGAACTTTGGGGCGTTTGGTCGTCGCAGCGAGTGAGAGACGCGTTCGCCAAGGCACGTGGTTCGGCCGGCCACTTGATAGAGTCGACTCTCGGCCTGGAGAAAGAGGTTACGGACCAACAGCGCCAAGCCTTTTATACGACGCCTCGCAAACCGCCTGTCAATGACTTTCACGAACCCATCGTCATCACCAGGCCGACTCACAAAGACGGCATCAAATGGATGCTCCAGCCACCCCCACCCGCCAAAGTCATGGAGGGCAAGGTCCCCGTCCGCCGGGCTACCAGCTCCGCCAGCAAGTCGAGCGGCCGCACCCTGGTCTCTGATGACCCTTTCCTTGATAAGCTGGTCCGGGAGAGGCTTGCCGAAGAACGAGCACGTAAGAAGGCCCTTGCAGCCGGCGCAGCCCCCTTGCCGGCTCTCCCCACTGAGGCCGAGTTGATAAAATCCCTTTTCACTCCCGGCTGCGACAAAAAGTTCGTTACTGCCAAGGCGAATGACAACGACAACCCTGCAGAGAGTAGCACAGCAGCTGGTGACACAAAGCTAAAGGCAACGGCCGCCAGTGTTTCATCCGAGGAATGCGATGTCAATTGGCTCTTCGAAGACGACGACGACGATGACGATGAGGACTTCATATTCGAGCAACTGACGAAGCGCTGGAACTTTGGCTCCGATCGCCATATCGGATTTGTTCCTCCCGATGATGACCTCCAGGACTGTCCCCTCAGTCGCGAACTAGCCCGACGGTCGAAGAAGATGATGTCTCGACGCGTTAGGCTGTTGGCGGCTGTTGGTACTCCCGAGGATAATCATTGTGAATAAGGAAGCTGACCAATTAGGCACTTCCCAGGAAACAACGAATCAAGCTGGTCAAACGCGTTATGCTCTTCGACGGTGGTATAGATGCTTACGGGGACTACTCTGATTGAAGACATGCAAATCGAATAACGCGACACGCGGGCAAGCACACCCGCTCGCACACAAACCGACACACGCACTTTCTTACATACTTTTTTTTACCGACAAAATGAGCTGAAGTCAATATTCAGCCTGTCAACCCACCCGCTGTTGACCATTTCCTTTTTCTCCGTCTATTTCGAAGCATTTTGAGCGACTACGGCGTCTTTGCTTTCAATTCCTTTTCTTCCGCTACAGCATAAAATGGTGTCAATTGGGGTTTATGGGTTGCATGCATTCATGGTTACTTCTAGATTGGATTCTTTTGTGTTTTTCTGTTTCTTTTGAAATTGGGTCTGCACTTTTCAGATTGGTCTTTTGTGTGTGGATCGGAATTGGGTCTCTTTCGTCCCAGTTGGAATTGGTGGTCTTTTGGCTTTACTATATATTGTTAGGAGTTTTTGGAGTCGGAACAACAAAACAGCACGGATAGGGTGCTTGGTTGAATTAGAGGTCCTTCAAGCAGTTTTCGCAATACACTGGTTTTTCTTTGTCACTCTATTTTGCAATCCCATGTTGGTGTCGAAAAACGTTTGAAATCCGGAAACATTTGAGAGTTTTACGGATTTCGTTTTGTAGGTTGATTGTAATTCGAGTTGTATTCTCTCGAGATGGAGCAATTGTCCAATGAAATTTAAATCCCGTCAACGCCGTGCCATAAAACCAGGCCCCATCAACGCGTCCAAATACCGCGTTTTCCT
Organism: Cordyceps tenuipes; assembly: GCA_025583755.1. Classification (NCBI taxonomy): domain Eukaryota; kingdom Fungi; phylum Ascomycota; class Sordariomycetes; order Hypocreales; family Cordycipitaceae; genus Cordyceps; species Cordyceps tenuipes. The sequence continues at coordinate 104,743 of JANZYN010000117.1, forward strand.
CAAAGATGCAAACCCCCATCTTCCTCGGGCACCTCCCCTGCTCCTCCGCTCTCCCGGACCCCCGGCCGGGCATCCAGGTGCACCTCGCCGTTCCGTATCGTGCCCGTCTGGAACGTGCCGTCCGTCCAAGCCGTCGACGACGGCGCCCTGCCCCCGCCCCCCTCCGCCAGACCCATCACACCCCCTCCCTCCTCCTTCCTAGGCACCACCCCCACCTCCTCCTCGTCGCTGCTCTTGCCGAGGTCCTCCCACTTGACCCCGCGATTCTCGACGACCTCGATGTAGATGATGGCCAGGCGCTCCTTCATGCGCTCGATGACGAGCTCGTTCTCGGCGACGGCCTCGACGCAGTCCTGGTCGGGCGGCACGGTGGCGACGCCGTCGCCGCCGCCGCTGCCGCTCTCCGCGGACTGCTGCTCCCGGGTAAAGGGCAGCAGCTGGTCGTTGGAGTACTGCAGCTTCGCGATGGAGTTGTTGATCTCGCGGACCTTGAGGTGGAGGACGGGCAGGGACAGGTCCTGGAGGGCGGCGGCGAAGCGCGCGGCGGTGATGGGCGTCGTGTCGGCCGAGGACATGCTGACTCTGGGGGGGGGGAGTCGTGTACGTGTGTGTGGCTTGTGGTTTGCGCGGTCGGGGATGTGATTGTGTTTGTTGTGAGATGAGGCGG